>JAQGBT010004951.1:0-15351 GCA_034698585.1 Disparrhopalites patrizii
AAGATAGTTTTTAGATATTTATTTTAGATGATTGTTAGATATTTTTTAGATGTTTGTTTTAGATGTTTTTTAGATATGTTTTTAGATTTTTTAGATGTGTTTAGACGATTTCTTAGATTTTCTTGGATTTCTTAGATTTCTTAGATTTTGTTTTTAAGCATTTTTTAGATGTTTTTAAGATAGTTTTTAGATGTTTGTTTTAGATGTTTTTTAGATATTTTTTAGATGTTTTTTAGGTATTTTTTAGATATGTTTTTAGATTTTTTAGATGCGTTTAGATGATTTCTTAGATTTTCTTGGATTTCTTAGATTTTGTTTTTAAACATTTGTTTAGATGTTTTTAAGATAGTTTTTAGATATTTATTTTATATGTTTTTAGGTATTTTTTTAAGATGCTTTCTTAGTTTTGTTTTTTAGACATTTTTAAGATGTTTTTTAGATGCTTTGTTAGATGTTTTTAAGTTAGTTTTTAGATATTTGTTTTAGATGTTTGTTTAGATATGTTTTTAGATTTTTAAGATATTTTCTTAGTTTTTTTGTAGGTATTTTTAGTTGTTTTTAGATGCTTTTTAGATGCTTTTTTAGATGTTTTTTTTAGATATTTGGTAGATATTTATTTTAGATTTTCCCCTCTTAATTTCTGTTTACGTTTTATCCCTCCAAAAGCACACCCCATATTTCCCTTTGAAATCTCCCGCTCCCATCCAATATGCAAAAGGTTTTCATTTGGAAAAGAAACACTTGAACAATGCCCGGATCCATCTGTTTGGTCGTCTCAATGGGATTTCTCTGGAAGAGAGAAAAAAGCCCTGGAGGCGGATTGGTCCTTTGTGACAAAAGGGGAAAGAGCGAGAGAGAAAAAAGGATGAAATGAACCCGACTCTTTCTCTCTCTCGCTCTCTCACACTTTCCAAGGCTTCTCCGCCACTCAAAGATTAGAAGAGCTGTTCACTTTTATTAATTCCAACAGTCATTTGATGCTTTTGCAAAAAAAAAAAAAAACGGATCTCTATGCTTCCTTTTGACTTTCCCCGTCAAATTCCCCCTGCCTATACCTACACACTTGCCTTTTGATGCCCAGACGTAAACATATATCCAAGGAGCCCAGCTGGCACGGCTGGTTAAATTTCTGACTTGAAAGTCTATCGCAATATAGGCATTTTCATATGCATGTATAGACGTACATGTGAAGTTATAGAGCCAAAACGGTTTGGGTTCATTCGGCAAGAATTTTCCAACGGAATCAAACCAAATTTGCTTCATAATGTATTCAATTGGATGAACAAAATAATGAACATCCATTTGGGAAATTTGTTGTAACGTCGATGCAGCGAAATTTCGTCCAAACCTCTCAGAAAGGAAGAATAAAAACGTTGAAAATTTGAAGATGCTGTGAACTCAAACCGTTTTTGAACTATACTCCTCTTATGTAGGTGTCTATAGATGTGGGAGCTGTTAGAGGATTTCACAAGTGTCTGCCAGTTTCACGGAGTTAGACATTTACATAAAATTGACAAGTGACACGTTAATTCCTTAAGGATTTTTGGCACTAACTGCCATTCTATCTTGGATCTTTAATTCTCTCTCTTTCTTTCTTTCTCTCTCTCTGTCTCTCTCTTCTCTCTCCGTCTCTTTCTTCCTCCTTCTCTCTCTCTGACACTCGTACTTTCTCATGGGAAACTTCCACACTCGCACAGTTTACTCAGGGATCCCACTGCTTAGTCGTGTCCTATCTTGATTTACTCCGTTTCGCTCCGTCGAATTCACACCAAGAAGTGCGAAGGAGGATGAGAAGGGCTAGCAAAATACCGGAATGAGTTTTCTTATTGAATCCCTCATTTGCCGGACAGGTGCGGGGAGAGACGGCTAAATAGTTAGAAGTGCAAACGAGGTCTTACGACTAACAAATGGGAGAGAGAGATCAATGACGAGGAAAAGAGACAAGCAAAGAAGGAGAATAACGGGATCCGAAAAAGAAACGCTCCGATAGAGAGAGAAAGCGAAAATAAACAGAAACAGAGTGAAACATAGGCCAAAAGAAGGTAAGCGAGAGAGATCGCAGGAAAGCACACAAGGAGAAAGGAGAGAGATAAAAGAGGAAAATAGAGGACAAAACAGAAAAGGGAGACATTAGAGGCCAAATTAGGAAAGTGAGAAAATAGAGAAAAAGGTAGGAAAGAAACGAGTGGAAAAGAGAAACGGAAAAAAGTGGGACAATAAAGGAAAATTGAGAAAAAAGTAAGAAAGAGGAGAATAGAGAGAATAAAGGAAAATAGGGGAAAACGTAACAAAGAGGAAAAGAGGGAGAATAAAGGAAAATAGAGAAAAAAGTAAGAAAGAGGGAAAAAGTGAAAATGGAGGAAAAAGCGAGCGTTGAGGAAAAAAGTGAAAATGGAGGAAAAAGCAAGAGTTGAGTAACATAGAGAAAAAAGCATACAAAACGAAAAAGGAGAAAAATAGCAAAAAAAAGCAGAGAGGGAAATGAGGAAAAAATGAAGTGTGACAAATTTGAGATAAAAAATAGCAAAAAACGCAGAGGGGGAAAAGAGAGAAAGGAAGGGAAAAGGAGAAAAACAGGAAAAGAAGAAAAGTGAGAAAAAGGAGGATGAGAGACAGAAATGTAAAGAGGCAAGTGCGAGAAAAAAAATGGTGGCAAAAGAAAATACTGCGAGGATTGAGTTGAAGAAAAATGGGAGGAAAATAAGGATTTGGAGAGACGAAAAAGGGTCAGTATCGGAACAAGACGAGGACAATGAGAAGAAAAAGGAAAGGACGAGCTTTGAGACAAATGTAGCTGATGGTTGGAATAGTAAATGCTGGCTAATTTGCCCTTCTGGAATGTCTCCCTTTACCACTGTCTTTCTCCACAAACTAGGCACATTTTACATACATATCTAATATGCCCAGTTTAATTCTTACCGCCCTTATTCGGACTGAGCACACCAAATTCACTTTCCAATTAACTCTTGCATTCAATTTACACGGCACTCCCCCTTCTTTTAATTTCTCTTCTCCGTCGCACTATCCTGTATGTATAGCTACGTAAATGCCTGCGGAAAATTTTAAATGCGAACGGACCCTCCAGAAACCGCCTTTCTTTCGCCAAGGCCATTCTTAAAAGAATCCATCCACTGCGTATATTTTGTACAATTAATTCATTTCCCCGCTTTTACGTCCCATTTTATTTTCCAGCATTTGAAACAAGGGAAAATAACTCCAATGCTACAGCGTGGCCCAGTACAAATAGGAACTTAGGTGGGGAAAATACAAAGGAACAAATTATAGTCATTTGTTCACGGCCTCTTAGAATTGTGGAGGTGTGTATATGTACATTTATGTATATTTCGAAGCCCACCAGGATTCTGTCGACTCTTAAAACTGTGACAAGCTGATTCAGATGAAACCAGGCCTCCTCCCAATATCTCATGATTATCAAGGGGAACACCGTCGCGTTAAAGAAATTTAATACTTTACTTACACAGCATAGCAGCACTCACGGAGGCAAAGTGAAATGGGAGGAGCACAAAGAGGGACGGAAGCGAGTGCGAGAGGAAAAAGGAGGACCTACAAAAATGAAATAGGAGAGCCAAAGAGGAGGACGAGAGAGACGAAGTAGCTAGAGAGAGAAGTGACAGGAACAACGGAACTCAAAGAGAGCCTAAAAGGGCCTAAAATCCATCTGCGAAGAGAGGAGAAAGAGTCCGCAGAGACAATATGAAAAGAGTAACAAACTAAAGTAGTGAGAAAAATAGACATGAGAGTGAAAGCGAAAAAAAGAGAAAAAGAGAAGAAACAAGAGGAAGCAAAGAAATACGAGAAAGTCCCGTGGAAACAGGAGAGAGCAGCGAACATTAGACTGAAAAGGGATTCCGACACAGGAGGAAAGTGGAAGAGAAAGAGCGTAGAGAATCACAGTTACGGGGATATTGTTCAGGTAAAAATTCGTGCCTCATCATCTTCTTCTGGCGGCCCACACACGAGGCACCAAAGAAATATCCATGAGCTTTTAATTTGATCTGAAACAAACCCATGAACCGCTGCTGTCTCTCTCCCATCTCGCAGTCTCTCTCTCTCTTTCTCGCTTTTTCTCTGTTTCCCTCCCACTCTTTGTTCTCCGCCACTTTTTCGTCGCGACGCAGAAAATAACGAATGCCGTCTACATTTTAATCCCCTTGTTTTTTTTAATTCACTTGCTCTCTCCCGGTCTCCTCTTTCTCTCTTGCTCAGCCTTTGCCGCAACGTCTGCGGCAGGTGCAGCCGCGAGTAAGATAAAACCAATAATACAGCTCACTCTCCATGTGAGTCTGCATTAGCAAAGAGAGAAAGAGACAAGGGTTATTCCTCATCTCTCAAAATCCTTTCCTTTCTCTCTCTCTCTCATCTCTCTCTCTCTCTTCCTAACTTTTCATCTCTCACACTACATAACGATAGATTTGATGGGAAAAGCTTGGAAAATATTCCACCCTACAAACGCTACAAACTGACTTTTTCTCATTTCCTTTCTCTCAATTTCTTTCTCTTCCCCCTTCCATTTCTCTCTCATTCCTCTCTTCCTTATTTCCTTCCCAGAGTTGTGGACCAATAAGAGAGCAAATTCGGAGGAAAATCAATCTCCCTGAACCTTTGATACAAACATGCATACGCCTATTACGAACATTCCCAATAAATTCTCCCTGGCACCGGCAGGAATAAAATGCGTATAAAATGGAGGGAATTCCATAAGCGCTCGTCCGTTTAGAAAAAAGTCTCGGGTTTTTTAGCGGATCGATTTTAGGCAGTCATAAAAAACAAGGGGGAACGTGTGTCCGTGTAGAATGAGCGCTAATAGAAAGAATTAAGGGTTACATTTCTCTCACAATCCACACTCCCAGACTCTTTTATGAGCCTCTTTCTCCGCCCCAGAAAAGTTACAGAAGAAGCTGAGGAGAAAGAAAAAAAGGTTCAATGATCAAACAGAAGGAGGATTTTCTGTGACTTTTTTCCTTTTGGGAGCATCTGAAAGTATTCGGGGATAATGATGATGATGATGCAGCTGAAATTGGAGGAAGTCCCCAAGATTATCCGGGCGTCTTCCGTCCCTCTCTCTCGTCTCCTCTCTTTAACCACCTCAATAAAAGGGACTTCATCTCATGCTTTTTTGTCCAACAAAATCCCTTTTAAATGCTCTCATGGCTCTGTGGGAATGCGGGGGGAGGGAAGGTTACGAGGGGGCAATTGCCAAAGTTCTGGAGGGGGAGGAGTCGGGGATAATCAACGGGATATATCCTACTTCCAGACCAAGATATTGTATCTTTCTTTGCACGGGATTATCTTCCAGCTTTTTAAATTTTTATCCCCTCATTTGGAGTTTGGGGAGACGTTTGCAGTGGAACTTTCTCTTGATACATTTGTATACTTAAGGAACTCCATGGTTCTCCCTTCCTTGATATTTTGAGCTTTTTTCATCCAGTTTTTGTAGATCTCGTCATCCGTTTATCTCTCGTTAATATCTTTTTTCTTTTTTTGATCGTCCTCAATCCTGACTGATTTTCTGTTTCTCTAAGTTCATTTTCTCGGCTTTATTTTTCATTCGCTTTCCTGCGTTTTCTCTCGTTTTGTTTCTTTTTTTACCTTTCTTCTGTTTCTCTTTGGTTTTTCTTTCCGTTCCATTCGCTTTACTCTGATTTTATCTTTTTATTTATTTATTTCTCTGTTTTGATTTTACTTTCTCTTGTATTTTCTTAGCCTTCATTTTTTGATTTTTTGCTATCTCTTGTATTTTCTTAGCCTGCATTTTTTGATTTTTTGCTATCTCTTGCTTTTTCTTAGCCTTCATTTTTTGATTTTTTGCTTTCTCTTGTATTTTCTTAGCCTTCATTTTTTGATTTTTTGCTTTCTCTTGTATTTTCTTAGCCTTCATTTTTTGCTTTCTCTTGTATTTTCTTTGTCTTCTATTTTTTTTTATTTTACTTTCTCTTTTATTTTCTTTGTCTTCAGTTTTTGATATTACTTATTTATCTGAAATCTGCTTTAACTTGTTTGCCTTTATTTTCTTTTTTCTCTTTTAGTTTTTTGGATGTCATTTTCCTGTTGCTCTTTCAATTTTTGTCTCTTTATCCTTCTTTTTCTTTTTTGCGTTCTCTGGCTTTGGTTTTCTCTTTTACATTCTCGACCTCAACCTTTATTATTTTTCTTTTTTTCACTTTTTGCAGTTATTTTTGGTTTTTCTCTTTTACTTTCTGCTTTATTTTCCTTTTCTATCTCTCACTTTTTATTTATTTGTCTTTTTCTCTTTTACTTCATATCTCTTTAACACTGTTTTCCTATTTCTCTATTGGGTTATCTTTTATTCCTTTTTATTCGAATTCCCCCGGGTTTCCCTCTGTTATTGTTCCTGTTTTAATTTTTTGCTGTCACTTTCACCCACAATTCTGATTTTTTTCTCCCATTTCCTCTTTCCCCTGAATGTCTTTCCATCTGCTTTCTCTTCATTTCATCTCTTTCATTCTTACTATTTTCCCTTTCCTCTATTTAATTAAATTTTCTCTCCTCCATGCAATGCTTTTATTTTCTCCCCGAGTCCCAAACTGCAAGAATCCTTTGTATAAACTGCAGGCTATGAATCGGCTTTAGCCCCATATTACACCGCCTATAAATATAGATACATCTCCCCCGCACATTCTTATACATGAGACGCGAAGAGAAAAAAAAAAGTAATACACACAAGTTTATTTTTACAACAAGTTACACCCAACTTTTTTTTTTGGTCCCATGTCATAATCTTATCTACTTGTCGTTGTCCCAGTGGGTTACACAAGACCCTGTCATGCCTATACGTTGTATATACATATATATACTATACGATGTATATATACAAATACAGAATATTACACCGTACTTTTGGGTGCGACAGGGGAAAAATGCTCCCGCCAAATAAATAATAATGCGTCCTCTCTCACACCCGTCCTGCCTGCTCAAGAGAGGCTCCGAGAGTAAATAATAGGCCCCGAGAAAAACATAGACTGAGGTCATAAAAGTTTTTAGGGGACAGTGTATTGTAATAGTGATTTATACGTACATACTTAATGCCCATATGCACGTATAAGGGCCGTGTATCAAGGAATAGATGGAGAGAGAGAGAAATAATAAAAGTGCAACAAAAGTTTTTTTTTCTTTCGCAAGACTCCACGAATGACTCAAGTTTTTTTTTCTGGTACATACATATATACGCATATATCTTATATGTATATATAAATATAGAAATGTACGTGCATATATGTCGTAGTGCTACGTGTATATATGCAAATATGTACATATAAAAAACACCATTTTTAACACCATTTTTGTTCGCAACAGAGCCTTAATGATGACAATGGGACCTCACTTTTTTTTTACCTCCACCTAAACGGCACATGCATCCTTCACGTCAGACACAACCAGTGATAGGTTCATATCTAAAATTGAAAGCCACCACGAATATCCCGGCTTGTCCCGCCTTTTAAAAATAAGTTCAAAATCATCAATCTCAAACTCGTTTTGGAAGAGACCCAAAACGTAAAAGGATTTAGACAGGACAAATACGAGCGGATATGTGAGGGATTAAAAAAAGGAATTGATTCCGCACTTACACCATCCTTTATCCAATAAGTCACCCAAATCCCATTAAACACATTCCTCTGGCAAAGCCAGCCAATACACTGTAGTAAGGAATAAATAAAAATTGCAGGAGCTAATCCCGTCCACAGATTCTTATACAAGCTAGATCCTATTCCTCCCTCATGTCAAAAGGAGTCTGAGGAGGCGAGAGTACAAAATAAAGTTTGTAATTCACAAAAGGTTCCCACACCTTTGTTTGTTCACACATAAGTGTCGGCACAATAGCGAGACGAGAGAGTAGGAAAAAAAGCGGAGGCAGGCTGCATGTTATTCCATTTACCTCTCTTCACCCTTTTCAATCCAGACCTTGATCTGTCTGCTCACAACTGAGCGAGAAACACGACTAATGTGAGTTGACGACTTCCCTCCACAAATGTGGCTAAAGAGAGAAATGGAGAGAGAGCGCGCAATACAGGCACAGAATGAGAGAGACAGAGAGAGAGAGAAAAAAACAGCTACGGACAGAGAGGGAAATAGAGATAGAAGGAGACAGCGATAGAAATAGAAACAGACAGAGAAAAGGCGAGAGTAGACAGAGAGAGCAATAGAAGCCGAGAGAAAGAATTTGCAGAGAGACAATTAGAAACAGAGAGACAAATAGAAAGATGCAGAGAGAGAGAGAAATAGAAACGGAGAGACAAATAGAAACATGCAGAGAAAGAGATTTGAAAGAGAAATAGAAACATGCAGAGAGAGAGATTTGAAAGAGAAATAGCTACACACCGACAGAGAGAGGAATAGTGACAGGGAGAAACAGACAGAGAGAGAGAGAGAAAGAGAGATAGAAATAAGAGAGAGGAAATAATAGAGAGAGAGAAATAAAGAGATAAAGAGGAAATAAGAGAGAGAGAGAAATAGAAAGGAAAAGAGAGAGAAAGATAGAAATAAAATAGAGGGAAGAATGAGAATAAAGAAACAGGAGAGGAGTGAAAGAGGTGAGAGACAATTGTAAGAACGACATACAAACTAATTGAGTAAGTAAATAAACCTGAGCTGACAACTTGAAAAGTGAGCATACACTGAAAGAGAGTGACAAGGGGAATTCTCCCCGAGTATTTGTATATGTTGATCAAAAGGAAATATGCCTGCCTAGAGCCACTCTATACATATAGATACATGGATAAGGGTGTAGGACAGAAGTATATGGATAAGTATCCATGTGTGTGTAAATGTACATAGAAAAAAATAAACTTCTCCCGTCATCACACCTGGGAGAAAAGAAAGCTATTATTCATACATCACATAGACAGAAGAGAGAGAGAAGAGAGAGAGCTGCTCAAAGAGACAAAGAGAGAGACAGAGAGAGAAAGGTGACTGGGTAACATATACGGAGTTATCCTTTTGCTTATCTGTATATAGAATGTTAATGTAATAGATTGGAATAGGAGATACACCGAGTTTCTCATCGCCCTATCACATCACTTGGCCACCAGGCTGGCAACGTAATTACTCACAGACTCCCACAAGGCCTGCAAATGGAAGCACCCAAAGCATGCTCATTTGTCCCGATTCTCAGGCTGTCCTTTATCTGTAGTTACATCCTCATAAATCCATCTGTGACCAAACGAAGTGAATGAACTTCACCTTCTTCCCATTAGAACCAAAGGAGAGACTTGCCAATGTGTGAATTTCTCTACAGTTAATTTCCAGCTTGATGCATGGCTTCTTGATGACTGTGACAGGCTGGAATTAACTAGAACCGGCTCATTTGTAGGGGATTTCCAGTGCTCAAATGGATGGTTTAGTTTATAATCACTTGTTAGAGCTCCACTCATTTTCTAGGAGCTAAAAGTTTATTTTAACTCCTCGCAATCTACAAATGAAATAGTAACAAGTGAGCTGTGTCCTTTGAGTTTTAATTGATTTGAGTTTGCAATGAATTTATAATTCCCGGGAAAGATAAATGAGAGAAATAGAGAGAATTTGTTGATCAAAGCTCGGAATCTTTTATCATGTGAAATGATAGGGATCAAATTAATTTTTTGGTCCTCCGAAATATTTTCCCATGGAATAGTCCGGGTTTTTTCCTGGTCCAGAGAAGAAGAGTTGATATGTAATTTTTCTTCCTCTTGCAGGACCATTAATACCCGCCAGGGAATTGTTTAGGAACATCTTCCAACGGCCTTACGGATGACACGTTACATTCGGGGGATTTGCGGGTGTAGCACGTGATGGAGGAGGGATTGCCTTAATAAATTATCCCCGGGACTTCCCGGATGACAAACAGAGGGGGATGAGAGACAAAATATGGACTAGGAAATATCCCTTTTAATACTACACGATGAGGAAAGGCGAGAGTGGGAGAAATACAAGTGAAAACGCGAGGAAAGATAAAAATAACAGTAGGAAAATAATGAGCGATTTAGGAAGGAGAAATAAGGTGCAAAAAGTGTAAAAAACTTAATTCGTCCCAAAAAATCTGGGTGAAAACCACGTCTAACATTTTCCTTCGATGAAGGCAGAAACGAAAAAAAGAATTCGTTTTTTCATATATTTCTTATGCCTTTGCACAATGACGTGAATCCACTAATGATGGAAGTGAAGCGGCGCTTTCCCCAAGAACTTTCCGTGCTTCTTGAATTAAAATAAAAACTAGCCCACGAAGATCCACATTCTCCAACCATTTTTTTTAGACAGGAGGATTTTTTAGAGAGGAAGAAAAAGTTTTTGTAAAATATGTAATATTGAATTTAAGTTGGAAAATGGCTTCTCCATTGTAATCATATAAAACAAGGGATCCAAAGCCATATTTTGAGGGTGGAGAAAGTTATTTTTACGCCCATAAAAATTCTCCATGGAGTGAGCCCGCGGATTTTCCTGGGTGCAAAATGCCCGAAGTTGCGCTTATTGAAAGATGGACTCAAATTATTCATTTTCCTCCGCTCCGATGACACATAATAAAGACGGAGACGGGGAAAGAGCGAATTCCAGGAGAATTTTCTACCAAATTTGGTGGCACAGTTGAATTTCAACTTGTCGAAAATTCCCGGGAAAGTTATAAAAGTATGATGAAGCTATTGTGGTGAATGTAACGCTTATTCATATTTAAAGGCGTCTTCCCTGCATTTATATGGCTCATAGGCCCGAAAGGAAGTGAGGATACGTCATTGTTGGTCAAGTAAACGATACGACGTGGACAAATTTCGGGGGAAAAACATTTTTTGTATCACGAATAAATATGCATCTTAATATTTTTTTGCTCTTCCGCCCATCTCATCCTCCATATTAGCAGAGAAAAATAATTTTTGGAAGATGCAAGTTGGCCGATAATTGACACTTATAGGTCTTATTACATCCACTCAAGTTGACCGATAGACGGCGTTTAAATTTCAAATGAACAGCTAAACTGAAGAGACAACTATCGGCCAAATTTATGGTCGACTAATAGTCACTTGTCAGATTATGTAAACAGCCAGTTGTCGCAAAAATTAGCAAAAATGTCAGCCACATTTGTGAGCAATTTTTGTCTAAATTTGTGAGCAATTTTCGCCTAAATTTGCGAGCAGTTTGCGTCTAAATTTGCGAGTAATTTTCGTCTAAATTTGCGAACAATTATCATCTAATTTTGCGAACAATTTTCGTGTAAATTTGCCAACAATTATCATCTAAATTTGCGAACAATTTTCGTCTAAATTTGCGAACAATTATCATCTAATTTTGCGAACAATTTTCGTGTAAATTTGCCAACAATGTTTGTATAAGTTTGCGAGCAATTTTCGTCCAAATTTTCGAGCAATTGTCATCTAAATTTGCGAGCAATTGTCAGCGAAATTAAGCAAGCAGTTGTCGGCTAAAGTTAGGCGTCAATAACTACTCAGTATTAATATAAATCTGCCGCCAACATTAGACAGTCTCTCATTAGCTAGTCGTATCAGAGGAGTATCGGCAGTCTGTAGCAAATAATCGTCGGTTGCCCATATTTTTTACAGTTTGTTGGCCATCTGCTTACTTACACATAAACCCATGTGAAACTCCTAAATAGAGCCGACAAATATGGACTGTTTGCCAACCTGCACAATTTCTGGGGGCAAATTAATTGAACATTTTTGGGAGAAAAGACGCCACGTGAATCGCAAGTTTTTGCCGGGAAATCCGAGAAGCAGGAGGAAGCCGGCAGCCGGAATGTAATGGAATACTTTTTTGGACAAAGTCATCAATAACGCGAAAAAGCAATCCCTCGAAAACCTAATTCAAACCCGGTAAAATACACCCAAAATGTGTATGCTAACATCTGACGTTTTATGTACGTAAATATTCAAATGATATCAAGTGTCATACTTCCACATATGCACGAGTTTCCATTGAAAACTGTTCCTTTTACCTACTTTTTTCGGATTTTCTTGCCAACAAATAATCAATTGACGTCTACATTTTCCGCTGGACCGAAAGCATTGGAGTCTTACCTCAAAAAAGGAACTAGAGAAAGATGACGCAATATCTATAAAGCATTTATGTTGGAGAATAATCTATAGTTTGCCAATGTGGACTTATACCGTTTTTCAATGCTACTGCCCAACATCCAAATAACAATTTTAAAAGCGGATTCATTGCCAAAACATTTATTTTGAAAATAATTTCTGGAAAATGTCTATCTGTTTTGCTTATCATAATCAGTAAAGTCAAAACGGACACTTTAACACCTCAAAAAATGGGCTTGAACCGGTTTGAATCCAAGTTTAGACCTTTTTCCAGTTACGTTCTTGCGAATGTGAATTCCAAGATCTTGTAAATCCTCCTTTCGTCTCTCTCGGAGTAACTCTTCGGAGTAACTGAAGGAAGGATAAAACAAGTGAAAAGGGACACAATCCCTTTTCAACTTGCTCTTTACAAACTATGGAAATGGAAACAAGCCATGTTTTAGCCATAAACTCCGCCCCACAAAATTGTGGTCTCTTCTCCGAACTAAAAACCTCTGGATAGATTTTCTTGGAGTGTGTTTTTCTTATATAAAACCTCGGTGATTAATTTTCCATTTAAGTATATGCACATTCTTATCTCATCCTCACCGACACGAAGAGCCACCAAGATTTGCTCTCCGAGAAACAGCAAAGACATGGAAAGTGCGAAGGAGAAGAGAAGTGAGAGCAAGTGCAAAAGAGAAAGTAAAAGAAGAGAGAGAAAGTGAAAGAAAAGCGAGAGAAAATAAAAGCCCCAAATCTTAACCCACAAGTTTTATCAAGCGGGTGTTAATTTAGCCCAAAAAGGAAATTCATCAACTCGAAAACCTCCGAGATTTTCCCTTAAAAGGAAGCTTTGTTCGTCGTACTTTGAATTTGGCGGGGAGGAACAGAATTTATTTTACTTCACACGTGCCCACATAAATCCTCCCGCGTATTTCCTTAGACACATGAGTTTCTCCGACGACTCAAACGTGATTCCCACTGTTTTGGGCCAGGAAAGCTTTAATATGTGCCGCTACTACCTATCACCTTTGCATATGACCTTAAACCATGTTAAATCTCGGGTTTACTCACAATTCCGTTGTGCATTCGGGATTTCCAAAAGGAATTTCAGCCTACCCGACACGAGGAAAAATTATCCTAATGCCTAATCCAGGAACGCAGGAAAATGAATAAAATGTCTTTTCTACGGCAGATTTTGCTACAAATCTAGTGGGAGACGGCACATTTCAGTCCAATCAAAATCTGAGGAGTTCTGGCGTTTTTCCCGCGTCAAGTTAAAAAATTAAGACCAAAACTCAACCATTTTTGAACGAATTTTTGAACAACCAACAATTTATTGCTGTCATATTGACATTGTGAATTTTTTGCCGCAGGGATTTTCTTATCCTCCTCATGGCCATGATCCTCCTCCTTATTACGGACCTCCTCATCCTCCTCTTTGCGGCCGTCGTCCTCCTCCCAAGCATTCCCGCACCTCAGCTCAATTATGGATCATCACGGCCTTCCTATCAACTCAATTTATCTCCGCTCCGTCCCATTTTAATCCCATTTTCTCCTTTAATAGGCACAATAATAATTCTCTTGGCTTCTGTTATTATTATTATGCCCTAAAAGTTGCGGCACTCGCCTCAGCCCCGGAGCAGGACGGAGGAGGTGGGCGTCGGGGGAGATAAAGTGCTAATAAATTCACTTTTGTCAGGACCTTTTGGTTTCACACAACAACTGCTGCAGACTCGCTGAGGAAACCCGGATTTTACTAGGCTATATAAAAGCCTTTTCGGATATTCCCACAAGTTTTCCATGTTCGTACCAGGAGAAAGTGCCGAAGTATGGAACACAATCGGGCATTTCCGCAGATGGTGAATTTGTTATTTTTCGTGCAGAAAGTCCTTCTTAGACAGAAGGGGAGAAATTTTACAGAGAAACAGAGGGATAGTGATTTGAAGGACAAACACAGCAGAAGAAGCACAAGAAAACGGAAGAAAGAAAATAGGCAAGAGAAATAAACAGAAAATTGGGAGACAGCGAGTAAAATTATTAGTAAAAAAAATAAGGAGAAAACCAACAGAAAGCTAAGAAAAATGCAATAAAAGAAGTAGAAGCGATAGACGAAGGAAATGTAAAAGATAAACAGAAAAGAAAGAAAAATAGAAGATACAAGCGAGCAAAGGAGAAAGCAAAAACGAAAGCAAACGAAAACAAACAAGAAAGTAAAAAAAAACAGCGAAAGAGAATGAAAATAGCAGACACAAGAGAGCAAAAGAGAAAGTGAATCCGAAATCAGAAAAGCAAGTAAAACAGACAGCAAAAAAATTTAAAAGCAAAAGCAGAATATAAAATAAAACAGCAAGCAAAAGAGAAACCAGAATAAACAATAAAATATAAAGTAAAAGCGCAACCACAATAAAAAATGAAAGATAAAGTTAAACAGAAAGTAAAGAGAAAGCAGAATAAAAAAGAAAAGATAAAGTAGAAGAGCATGTTAAAGAAAAAGCAAAAAGAAAAGAAAACGTTATAGAGAAAGTAAAAGAGAAAGTTAAAGAGAAAGTTAAAAGAAAAGAAAAAGCAGGATAAAAAATAAATGAGAAAGCAGAAGAGCAAGCTAAGAAAAAGTTAAAAAGAATGCAGAATAAAAATAAAGGAGAAAGCAGAATATTAAACAAATGAGAAAGTCAGAGACAAACTAAAGAAAAAGCATAATAAAAAGTAAAAGAGAAAGCAGAAACAAATGAGAAAGTAAAAGAGAAAGAACGAGAAGGCATACGAAAACAAAGAGAAATTAAAACCGAGCAATGAAGAAAGGTACGACGAGAAATCAAAAGAGTAAGCTAAATCGAGAAAAAAAGAAAGCAAAAACAAACGAGAAAGCTGAAGAGAACATGGAGAAAAAAAGAGACATGGGAGCTCGAAAAAGTAGACAGGAGAGAGTGACAGGCAAAGGGAAAGCAAGAGGAAAGTGAGGAGGGTACGAAGGGAATTTTGCCCTCAAAAACCACAACAAGTACATTGAAGTAACAAAATTAAACAACTTTTTGGCAGATGAAATGAGGAGTGGATAATTCGTACAGAAAGTTATGCTCAAAGTCCCTCTTTTTCTCTCTCCCTTTCTCTCTTTTTACTTTTCCCCTCGGAATATCCCATAGCTCATACTTTCCTCACTATCTCACTCAATTTTCTAACTCATTACTAATTGCCATATAGGTAGGGAAAGGTCCATCTGGACCGGGTTGGGGATGTGTACACGGAGTGATAAAGTAAAAACATTTTGGGTGGTGTGGCTCTCATCCCACCCCCAACCCCCCGTGACACTCCC
>JAQGBT010004952.1:0-15350 GCA_034698585.1 Disparrhopalites patrizii
GACAAAGAGAGAGAGAGAGAGTAAAAAGTAAAATAAAAACAATTATTTCCCTATCAACTACATTCACTTTCATTTGAAATGGGCATTACACCCCTTTTGATATTTCGCCCCAGTCCACCGGGACTAAATGGGGAGGTTAAAAATCGCCCCAATTACTTCCTTATCTCCCGTGAGATTTCATAAAATTATTGGAAATTTTTTTTTATAGAAAATTCTCAATCCAAAATGTACAGCTCTGGGCAAGGTGGAGAAAAGGTATCACACGAAAATGAACCTCCCTTTTCCTAGGGAAGGCAAATAAGGTGGAAACGTACCATTTTTTAAAAATGGGAAACGAGAGGAAAAGTGTACATAATGGATAGATTTTTTGGCGAAGGATTTTTAAAAGCCCCACGTCCCTCCTATTACTGAAAGGGGGATGCCTGATGAAAACGATTATCTGATTGACTCAAATGGAAACCGCCGATTTAGAAGGAATATATAATTTCACGAAAATGTAATGAGGAATAATAAAAATCAAATTGCGAAAAAAAAACTCCCTTTAAGCCTTCCATGGAGAGATTGAGTGTGGGCTGTTTAAGCTGGGGGAGAATTATAAAGAGAGACACGCATAAGAGCCGAGGAATTTTTAATACTTCCTCCTTTATTGGCTCACTCTGGCTAATACATGATCTTTTGGGGGGACTTTAACGTGTATAGATACAGAACGTATGTACATATGCACACATACATAATTATACTATATGTACATGTATAGCTAGGAGAGTAAGCAAGGACTAAACACGCCTCAATAAACCTCAATGAGAGGAGCTGCCAATCGGAAGAGATCTTTAAGTGCAAAACGCCCTTTACTAGGAATGAGATGGCGGAGGAGGAAATAGGACCAGCAAGAGAGAGAGAGAGAGAGCGAAGAAGAGACGCGTGTGAGAAAACAGCGAGGAACTGAGAGATATACAAAAGGACAGAGAAAGACGGAGAGAGAGAGAAAAGGAAAGAGCCAGAGAGAGATACAAAATCTAGACGAGAGAGAAGAGCAAAGAGAGAAAGAGGAAATAAGTACGAGAGGGCAGAGAGACAAAGTGACAAATAAAATAATGAAAGAGCGGGGCCGAGAGAAAAAGTGACAAATAAATTAATGAAAGAGAGATACCGAGAGAAAAAGTGACAAATAAAATCATGAAAGAGAGAAAAAAGATGATGAAAAAGAAATAAAACAGGTGGGAGATTTAAAAGAAATTTTGAAAAAGAAAACAAAGGCGAAAAGAGAAAATACACTGAGAGCTAAAAAACGAAAAGGAAATAAAGTCGGAGAGAGAGAAAAAATAAAACAAAAACAGACTGAGAGAAAAGAAAAAAGGCAAAGAGAAAAAGAGTGAAAAAGGGAAATAAAGCAAAGAGAAAGCCTAAAATTTTGGCAGGTAGAGAGAGAAAATAGGAAATAAAACAAGGAAGAGGAAAAAGACTGAAGAATAATATAACGTCAGAGCAAAGGAAAGAGAAAAATGGAGAAACACGAATGGATTGACTAATATAAGGACGAATAAAGAGAAAAAGGACGAGAGAAAAAAAGGAAAGAGACAGAGAGAGAAAAAAAGAAGGTAAAGGACAGAGAAAAAAAAAGAAAATGAGAGAGAAAAATTGAGAAACGGATGGATTGGCAAAAAGAACGAATAAAGAGAAAAAGGTAGAGAGAAAAAAAGGAAAAGAAGAGAGAGAGAGAAAGAAAGTAAAGGACAGAGAAAAAAAAGAAAATGAGAGAACAAAAAAGGAAAAGGAGAAATAGAAAAAGAAGGAAAAAGAGAGAGCGGGAAGAAAAGGAAAAGGATAGACAGAAAAAGAAGGAAAAGGAGGTAGAAAAATACCGATAATAATGTTATAGGAAATAAAAGAAGGACTGCCTTAAATTTAAATAATGGAAGAGAGTGAAATGGAAAATGAAAGAGAGAAAAAACGCAAGAAAGGGGGAAAACGAGGAGAAGATTGAGTGCCAAGGAGAAAGAAAGAGAAAAGAAAACAGAGAGGAAAAAAAAATTGATCACTAAAAAATGAAGTTGAGCATTGCCTTCAAATGTTTACGATTAGGATTCCATTGCAGGACATTGGCTCCTTCTCCCCCGTCCGCGCATTACAAGAAGTGTATAATAATAAAAAAAAATTGGAAGAAGGAAGTTTTTTTTTGTGGTACCATTTTACACACACAGGGACTTGTCCGTACATTTTTATGTAAGTGTTATGAAGCATAAAAAAGATGTTGATCAAATGGTGCTTTAAGCAGAAGCGAAACATCCTCAGGAATATCCTCAGAAAAATCTACCCTCCACCAAAAAAGTGTGGAGTGACCAAGAAAAAAAAAGTAATCCTTTCTTTTTAAAACATGGAAAAAAAGGGGAAGATTCCATTTTTTTTGCATAATAATATTGTGAACACGTCCATTTGCTCTAAAAGTGTGACGTTACAAAAAGAATCTCCTCTACGAATTCCCTCTATATGTATACATTTTAATCTCCATCTCCCGCAAAAATTCCCATAGTCATTTCCCCTTTCTCGTCATATGTACATGTAATGTGGACACACGCAAAAATCACCACAACACTGTTTGAATCCCGTTTTTTTTTCTTTGGAGTTTAAGTGAAGGTATACACATTATGATACAAGGAGGCAGGAAATGATTGAGGAGTGAAAAACTTTCGTCATCTTCCTTTACAAGGAAGAGAGTTCTTCCTATTCTTCTCAGGCATTAGTGATGTAGGGACATCGGCGAGAGAGAGCGAGAGAGAGAGAGAGACTCAGAGCAGAAAATCCTTTATGGTGTACCCCCTCAAAATGAAAATTGACTCTTCCCTCTGGTGTTGTTATACATATTATGCAGGACACGTTAATTTCGGAATGTATCAGCACAAAAAAATACGTCTTTACTACGCCTTCCTCAGGAGCATTCCTTGTGTGTAAATTCTAACCATAAGATACTCTCCTTCTCTCTCTTTCTCTCTCTTTTACTCTTTATCTCTCTTTTCTCTCTCTTTCTCTCTTTCATTCTTTCTCTCTTTTCTCCCTCTTTCTCACTCTTTTACTCTTCTCTCTCCTTCTCTCTTTTCTCTCTCTTTCTCTCTTTTATTCTTTCTCTCTTTTCTCTCTCTTTCTCACTCTTTTACTCTTCTCTCTCCTTCTCTCTTTTCTCTCTCTTTCTCACTCTTATCTCTCTCTTTCTCCCTCTTTCTCTCTCTTTCTCACTTTTTTTTACTCTTTTCTCTCTTTCTGTCTTTTCTCTCTCTTTCTCTGTTTTCTTTGTTTCAATTCTCTGTTTTCTCTGTTTTCTATCTCTCTTTCTCTCTTCTGTCTCTCTTTCTCTTTCTTTTACTCTTTTGTCTTTCTTTCTCTTTTATGTACTCTTTTCTCTCTTTTTCTCTTGTTTGCTCTGTCTGTTTCTCTCTTGCTTTCTCACTTTTTCTTCTTCTCTGTTTTAATATAGCTTTTTCTCTCTTATAGTTTTTCTCTTTATTTGTTATCCATTCTCAGTTTATCACTCTTTTTCCGTCTGTCTCCCCTTTTCTCTTTATTTCGGTATCTTCTAATGTTTTTCTCTTGTTTTGCCATTATGTTTCCTTTTTTTATTTTTTATCTTTCTCTCTCCATTTTTCTTCCTTTCTCTCTCTCTCTTTCTTTTATTCTCTTCCTCTCTCCCATTATTTTCCAATCTCTCCCTCGTTTTCCCTCTGTCGTCCATGTTTCTCTCCACTGTCTTCTAATAATCTCTATCTCTTTCTATTTATATTATATTCTCTATATATTTTTTTCTAAATTTTCTGTCCTTGTTTTCATTTGCAGGTTTTTCTCATTTATTTCCTTTCTCCAATTTCTCTGCTTCTGATTCTTCGTCCGAGTCTTTGAGTTTTCTTTTTTTCCCATTTCTCTCAAATTTTCTCCATTATTCTTCTTTTTTAGTCCAATTTCTCTAGTGGGCTTTCTTTCATTTTATATGTTTTCCAATCTTGCTTTTCTCTTTTTTCTCCATATTTCCTCTTTTGCTCATTCTTTCAATTCTGAATTTCGCTCCCTCTCTTTCTTCTTGTTTGTATAATTCTCAATTTGTCCTGTACATCTGGCTCTTTATTCTTACTAATTTCCTTGTTTTCTCACTCTTGTTCTCTTTAATTCTCACACTCTCCTCTGTATTCTCTCATTCTTTTTCTAATTCACTTTCATTCTAATCTTTCCCCATAATTATATCTTTTCTCCCTAATTCACTGTCCTTCTCGTACACGTTTTCTTCTTGTATTTATCCCGTCTCTTTCGCCCATCTTCAGTACCATCTCTTTCCCTTTCTCTACTAAATTTGTCTCCTTGCTACTCTCAAATTCCGTGTCTTCCCATAATTCAGCTCTTTCTCCATTCCTCCACTACTTCCGTCCCTGTCCTCCTCCGTGTCTCGGTATTTCTCTGTCCCTCCCGTCCTCGCTCCCTCACAATATGACTCAGTATTTTTTGTTTGCTAAAAATTCTTCCATCGTCATTCCCCCATAAGTGTGAAGGGATATAGAAAAAGGACTTTTTTCCCTCCTTGTTCTTCTCTCCGGCATAGTTATACTTGAAGAGAAGGGAGTATAAGTGAGTGCGTGAGAGGGAGAGAGAGAGAGAGGGAAAGAGTGCGTACTACGTCCACATTGAAAAAAGTCCACGAAATGGAATAGATGCAACAGGTGCGGCTTTAAGAAAGAAGGGAAGACTCTCTTCCATTATCTGTCGAATATAATCACCACGTTGCTTTCTTAAAATTGCTTCACGATGGCGACTCGACTTCGAGAGAGTACGATGCCTTACAGGGAAGAGAGAGAGAGAAAGAGAGAGACAGAGAGAGAAAGAAATGCAACAAAAAAAATAAGAAAACCTTGTGAAGGTAAAATGGACTGCACAAAAAAAGGGCCAACAACAACATCGCAGAGCTGCCACTTCACTCTTTTTTTTTATCCTTTGAAATAGTACAAGTAAAAAGAAGGGCTAAAACGGATCTTATTCTCTCACCTTAAGACGAAGAAGAAAAAAAAATCTCCTATACATTCTTTCTACTACCAACTCTTCTCTCTCGAAAAATACAACAATGGAAAATTGCTTATTAGTAGTCCCCTCAATGAGTGTGGATCGCTGTTGGGAGGTTCAAAAAAATAAAAACGGATCCTATAGTAATACGAAGGCATCAACATCAAATGGAGGAGGATGGTTTGGTAAGGAAATGAAAATAATGTTGGAAGAAGAAAATTGTACAAAGTCAACTGTACAAGAGTTTTTATTATTATTATTACATTCCCCTTAAAACCACAATCGTAATAATAATAATGGCGTGTCTTCATTCACCGCTCCACAATGGCCTTCTTCATTGCAAAAATTATTAACTTGGGTTTTTTTTTAAACAAGTCATCCCATTTGAGAGCATTTGGAAAGTTAAGAACGACTTTGGGTCTTGTCGGCTTCGGCCTGGCGTTTTTTTACGTTTATTATTGTAACACACATTCTTTTTCTCAAGTGGCTCTCTCTGTCTCTTTGTCAGTCTCTCTTTCTCTTTTTCAGACTTTTTCTCTCTCTCTTTCCGCATTTTTCTTTCCCTTTTTCTGACTTTTTTTTCTCTCTCTCTTTCTGCATTTTTTTCTTTCTGTATTTTTCTCTCCATATCTTTCTGTATTTTTTTCCATTCTGTATTTTTCTCTCCATATCTTTCTGTATTTTTTTCCATTCTGTATTTTTCTCTCCATATCTTTCTGTATTTATTTTCTTTCTGTATTTTTCTCTCTATTTCTTTCTGTGTTTTTCCCTTTATTTCGTTCTGTATTTTTCTCTCTATTTCTTTCTGTATTTTTCTCTCTATTTCTTTCTGTATTTTTCTCTCTATTTCTTTCTGTGTTTTTCCCTTTATTTCGTTCTGTGTTTTTCTCTCTATTTCTTACTGTATTTTTCTTTCCATATCTTTCTGTATTTTTCTCTCCATATCTTTCTGTGCTTTTTTCTCTATTTCTTTCTGTTTCTGTCTATTTCTCTCTCCTCTCTCTTTCTCTCTCTGCTCTCATTGTGTCTAAATGTCCCTCTTACTCTCTTTGTCACTGTCTGTCCACGTCCCTTCCTCTCTCGCTCTCTCTCTCTCTTCACATTTCCCCCAATATAGAAAGTATGACAGCACTAGTTGTCATGTCCATATCCTCTACGTTAACCTGACAACTTGTCCTTTAAAAAAATCTCCGACGGCAGAACATCTGCAAAAATATGGTTGTTTTTTGGCCAAGAATGAGGAGAAATTTTTTGGACCCACTTGAGTATGAGAGACTTCCTTCAAAATGTGTTATTCACCCCAGGAAAAGAGGAGGAAAAATACGGGTAAGAAATATATTGTCTGCCTAATATATACATAGATACATACATGCAAACGTACAAATATAAGGTCAGTATATGTATAAGTACAGTATGCTGTATGTACATATGTAATGTTGTATAATGCCTGAATTGTGTTTGCATTAGCAAGGTATTGCATGGAGAAGGCAGTGGGTGCATTTTTGGGATTGTTATTAGGACGCATGCGGATTTCATGGGAGGATGTGGCAAGGTGAGAAGAAAGAGGAGAATTTATTTGAAGGAGAAGATATTTATTCGAGGGAAAGGACACAAAAGAGAGGCTGGAGTCCCTCGAAATCGGGGGGAGGGCCTATTATGTCAGGTGTGATTCAAGTTGCGGTTTATTAGGGCTGTACGAATTATTTCGAGGCAGAAATTCACCAAGAAGGACGGACGGGAAGCGAGAAAAAGAGGAGACAGCGAGAGAGAGAAAGGGAGAGAGACAATCAATGAGAAAAAGAAGCAGGGGAGAGGGAGAGAACCAGATTGAAGAGAGAGGCAGAAAGAGAGCGAGAGGGATGGATAGAAGAGAGTCAAAGCGAGACAAAAAGAAGAGATGGAGAGTGACCAGCAAGGAAGTCATCGATATACAGAGAAAAAGGAGAAAGACAGAGACAGGAGGAAGAGAGAGAAATATAGAGAAAGATAGAGTAAGAGAGAGAAAGAGATAGAATGAGAGAGAGAGAGAGCGAAAAGGAGAGAGAGAGTATGAGTGAAAATGGCAGAGAAAGAGAGAGAAAGAGAGAGAAAGAGAGAGAAAAAGAGAGAAAGAGAGAGAGAGGCAAATAATGTCAACAAATTCCATTTGTTCAGTAACAAAAATGCACTCATTGTAGATGGAATTATTATACCATTTTTTCCCAAGGAGAAACGTGATGTGATGATTTGGGAGTTTTGTGGTAGCACATTTCAGGTGGTCATTGGCCAGAGCGAGAGAGAGAGAGAGAAAGATGACAACGGCATAATGTACACAAGAAGAATCACTTGACCATGTCGAGAGAATGAAGAGCAAAATATAATTTCGAATATACATACATACATGCATATGTATGTATATGCACACAGATACATATGTATGTATGTACACACATACACTTTTTCTTCTTAAACTATACCCTTTCATTGAAGTAAACTAGGAATCCTCCATATATCCGCCGGTCTTCCTAACAATAAGTTGATACCAATATGACCGTTGGTTCTTAAAGCCTCTCCAAAATGCCCTTTGAAAATAAGCACTTTGAAAATTGCTCATGCTCATTACATGCAAAATATCCCAAATACATATTGTTTTTCCGTGCCAAAAGCAATTTTCCGGTATTCACACAATTCTGACTGCGACTTGGCCATTTGGGCAGAATCAGTCACAAGAGGAGCATTTACAGCTTATTTATAGTAGCCCACCTCCGAAAACACAGACTCTCTCTCTCTCTGTCTCTTTCTCTCTCTCTTTCTCCCTTTTTGGTTGAAGACAAAAACCGCAAAATGTGGCTCTTCAATACACTTTATGACAATGAGAGGATGCTGTATGATCCCCACACATGCACATTATGCATGAGGAAAATTCCTGAGCAGGTAATCTTCTGTGTTAAAGGTCTTTTTTATGAGAAAACTGCATCGTTGAGCATTACCGCAATGGGCATGGGAGAAAAAAATTATTATCGACAAGAGGAGGACGAAAAAATTGCAGACGAGTGAGATAATGTGATTGCGTATATAATGTATTAATGCGTATATAGGACGTATAATGGGGATAAAAAGAACCTCTTTTTTTCTGGGGGAAGGAGCATGGGAGTGGAATTATTTTTTCAAGAAGAGGGAGACAGTGAGAGAAAGAGAGAGAAATGTCAGAAAAATAAGAAAAAAGAGGAAAATGGAGAGAAATAAACAAACTCGAAAATGAGGAAAACCGAGGGAAATGCAAAAATATAAGGAAAGAGATGAATGGGAGAGAACTAAGAAAAGAGAGCAAAATGAGAGGGAAAAGAGAGGAAAACTTAGGAAAGAGAGGGAAATGAGTGAAAAGCGAGAGAAAGGGTAGGAAATGTCAGAAAAATAAGGAAAGAGAGAAACATGAGAGAAAGAGAGGAAAATATCAGAAAAGTAAGGAAAGAGAGAAAAATGAGAGAGAAATAAACAAAATAGAAAATGAGGGAAAAAGAGAGAACTCCAAAAAAAATGAAAGACAGAAATGAGAGCCATTTAAGGAAAGAGGAAATTGAGCGAAAAAGAGAGAAATGCGAGAAAAATAAATAGAGAACAAAATGATGTGGAAAATGAGGGGCAAAGAGAGGAAAATGCGAGAAAAAGAAGGAGAAAGCAAAATGAGAGGAAAAAGAGAAAGTAAGAGAGAATGAAGTGGGACTGAAATTTAAGGGAAAGAAAGAGAAAATAGAAAAGAGAGAAAATGAAAATAAGTCAAATGAGAAAAGAAAGATAGAGAAAGAGTAAAAGAAAATAGAATAAAAAACAGAGAGAAAACAGAAAAAAGTAAAAGACAAAATGAGAAAGAGTGGAAGAACATCCCCAAAAAATACATCACAAAAGTAACCAAACTCGGTCTAATGACGACTGTAAAGACAAAGCCGTAAGGAGAAGAGTGTGTAACTGGTCGTAATGATACACATGAATGGAGGAGCTTCAATGAGGATCACTCCTTGTCAAGTTCATCATCATCCTAGAGAAAAATGTACATTTCACCCCCCCACCCCTATAAGCCCACACGTCCCCATACATTTTTTTTTCGAAAAAAAAAACTGAGAGGGAAATATGTGGACGACTCAGCCCCTACTCCATCATAAAAAATGTACACGATCCTCAACCGATA
The DNA here is from genome assembly GCA_034698585.1 of Disparrhopalites patrizii. Taxonomy (NCBI): domain Eukaryota; kingdom Metazoa; phylum Arthropoda; class Collembola; order Symphypleona; family Sminthuridae; genus Disparrhopalites; species Disparrhopalites patrizii. The sequence continues at coordinate 9,200 of JAQGBT010004952.1, forward strand.
ACAATGTTCCTTATGCCCCGTCTAGTCCTTGTAATTATAAGTAGTTTGACTTTATTAGACATTTTTCTTACGTGTTGAACAACATTAAAAAAGGGCGAGGGAAGAATCAAAAAGGAATGCCTGTAGATTTTTATACCTTTTATTTTTTCTGCACAAAAAAAAAATTTTTTTTTTTTTGCTTTTTGAATTTTCAAAATGAGAGAGAAATAGAGAGAGAGAAAAAGGGGCGGAGGAGAATGTATGTGTTAAGAGAGATAGGACGAGTTGGGAATGTATAAAATACAAAATAAGACATGATGAAGCAGTTTAAAAAGTTTTCATACACATTTTATGAGAGTCCTTCCTTGCTCTTCCAAGCATATGATGGCTCAGTGAGGAAGTGCAAGAGAGAGAGAGAGAGAAAGAGAGAAATGTAAGAAAAAGGGAGAAAAATACTTGGGAGATGATGATAATGGTGGTGATGGGGACGAGAGGTGCTTTATCGTTTTGCATGAGTTGGCAGAAGAGCATGTGTCCAATTTGCATCCTACTCGGGGAAAATATCCATGTGTATGTGTGCTGTGTTGCTGTCTATTACATCTCTGTCTTCCCATATGTAATGTAATGTGTGGGAAGAGGGGAAATCGTGATTTGGAACTGTGAAGAGTATTTTTCAATGTTTTATCACCTCAAAAAACTCAATGGAATCTCTGGGGAAAATCATGCCTTGGGAAATCTCGGGAAAATATTATTAACACATACTACCTTTTCCACATCATTCCATCTGGGCTCACACGTCTTACTCGCACCTCTGAATCTCTCTCTTTCTCTCTCGCTCTCTCTCTCTCTCTTTCTCTCTGCATTTCTCTCTCTCTTTCTCTCTCTTTCTCTCTGCCTCTCTGCGTTTTTCTAGCTCTCTCTTTCTCTCTCTCTACGTTTCTCTCGCTCTCTCTCGGCTTTTCTCTTGCTCTCTCTCTCTGCATTTTACTCGCTCTCTCTCTCTTCCTCACTTTTACAGAGCCCATTTGTTTGTCTCTTTCTTTCGGAATTCGTATTTCTCTCTCATCTTTTTTCTCATCTTTTCTCTCTCTCTTAATCTTTAATTTCAACTTTCTCTCTGTTTTAACTTTCTTGAGTACTTCTCCTTTCTTTCCCATTTTCTCTCTTATTCTGCCTCTTTTGATTTCATTTTTCTCTTTTATTTTGCCTCTTTTGATTTCATTTTTCTCTTTTATTTTGCCTCTTTTGATTTTATTTTGCCTCTTTTTATTTAATTTTTCTCCTTTATTTTGCCTCTTTTGATTTTATGTTATTCTCTCTTTTCATCGTATGTTTTCTCTTATTTTCTCTCTTGCCGTTTTAATCTTTGTCTTATTTTGTATCTTTTGATTTTGTTTTTCTCTCCTATTTTGTCTCCGTAGATTTGATGTTATTCTTTCTTATGCATTTTGTCCCTTTGGATTTTATGATTTTCTCTCTTCATTTGTCTGTTGATTGTATGTTTTTTTCTCTTATATTGATTTTATGTATCTCGCCCTTATTTTGTCTCTTTTGATGTTTGGTGTTATGTTTCTCTCTCTTATTCCTGTTTTGATTTTAAGTTTTTGTCTCCATGTTTTCGCTTTTACGCGTTTCTCTCTGATTGCCCCCTTTACGCTTTTATCTTGTTTCATCTTCTATTTTTTCATTTACTTTTTTCTCTCCTTTTCATTTTGCTCTCATTTTCTCTCATATGTTTTTCTATTAATTTTTTTATTTCTCTTTCTAGGGTACTTCTCTTCTCTTCCTTCCATTTAATTCTTTCTTCCTCTTCCTGTCTCTATCTTTCCCTTAGTCACACTCTCGACAGTAAAAAAAAAACTGTGCGGAAAACGTGTATCTGTAATCTGCAATACTCATGTGACTACTAACAACAAGAGGAGAAGTGATGGTTTCTTCCCCTCCAAAGATGATGATTACGCCCAAGAAAAACTACCTCAATCTGAGTTCTGAGCCAGTGCCATTACACACATGTATAGATGCACGACATTAAATTGAATACGTGTGCAAGTGCTGATCCATGCAAAAAAATACCCTCCCCCCCCAAAAAAAAAGGTAAAAATGTACCCCAAGTAAAAAAAGTTGAGAGTGAGAAAGGAAAAAAAGGGCAAAATATAATGTAATAAAAACATAATATTCATGTAAGGTGAAATTGTGTGTGATGAGATGATTATAAAATAGACAAAAGGGCTAGTGACAGTGAGTGTAATTCCATTCACACGTTGTTTCCAATTTAAAATCAACAAAGAAATGTTTTTTCCCCTTCCTTTAATATGATAGAATATAACCCTTTTTTCTCTCTCGAGGTCCCTGTCACCTTCTTATGTTTAGACTCAATGAGAACTTAATTCCTCCTTTAAGTCTTGTCACGTTGTGGTATTAGACGAAAAATAAATGTGTATTTTTTACGCACACAAAATCATTATTATGCTTTATAACGGTGGTTGAGCTCAATTGAGTGGGCACACGCAGGTACATGTAAGGCCCACATAAGTATGTACGGCGTTTGACAATGCCCCCTTTGACAATAAGTTCTTACGTGCATATGTAGCCCATTCAAATGCGTGTTGTCATGGGAGAGTCTCAAGATCAAAAATGGACAAGGATGGCGAAGGTGTGCGTTTGGACATAAAGAGCATATTTTTCCATTAATATTAATGGCAATGATTTAAATTTTTATAATTACCCTTACGTCAATCTCTTTTATGGAAATGGCAATTATCCTAATTGTTGATACTTTAATTGGTTTGGCTCAATTCGCAGGTTGAGCCTGGAAGGAGATATTGTTATTATTACTTTTTTATTTTATTTTTTTCTCTCTCTCTCTGTTTCTCTCTTTCTATCGCTCTTGATATGGAGAGGAATATCAGAGAGACAGCAATAGAGAGAGAAAGACAGAGAGAGAGAAGAGAGAGACGAAAAAGTCTCGCCGTGTGCATGAGGGTAATTACTGCAAATTCATGACTTAACGCACCACCCAATAGACTCCCACCACCAAAAAAAATTCAACTCGAATTTTACCTCTCAAGTATGTACTTGTATGCAAGGAGAAAGGTATTAAAATGTATTTATTTCCATTATTATCATTTTTTAACCTGCCGGAAACTCGTCAAAATCTTACAAGACTTCAAAGAGTGTATGATTTTAATAAACTTGAAATGATTACGTTGTTTTTTAACTTGGGATTTGAAGTGTGAGGGAGAGAGAGCCTTTTAATAATTTCTTGGTTGTACCTCCACATTTAAATACGGGGATTTACAGGTGACCCTTGCAAAACTGGATATCAAATTTTTTTTTAAACGGGCCTATCCAATTTATGAAGAAAAACTTGTTTGAATATGGGGAAGAAAGGAGATATGCGGAAGGGGCAGTAAAGCACAGGGAGATGGAGATACGTCCAGGGAGAGTTCGTGGCGGTGAGGGCGAAAATTCAAAATAGAGAGATATTCAACGGTAAATAAAATAATTCTTAGAGGATGAAATTTCAATGTGGAGAGTAATTCAGGGGGATAAACAATTAAAGACGGCAATGAAAAATTCTGAGCGGAAAAACGCAAAGAAATTACAGAAACACTCAAAATTAGAGAGGAAATTGAAAACAAGGAGACAAACTGAAAAACGAGAGAAGTCAAAAGCAGAGAGAAAATTGAAAAAGGAGAAAATAATTCCAAGAGAGAAAACTAACAAAAACAAGAACAATACCAACAGAGAAAAATAAAAAGAGAGAATAAATTCCAACACAGAAAAATAACAAAAAAGAGAGAATAATTCCAAGAGAAAAAACTAACAAAAACAAGAATAATACCAACACAGAAAAATAACAAAAAAAGAGAATAATTCCAAGAAAAAACTAACAAAAACAAGAATAATACCAACACAGAAAAATAACAAAAAAAACGGAGAGAATAATTGCAAGAGAAAACCAACAAAAACAAGAATAATACCAACAGAGAAAAATAAAAGGAGAGAATAAATTCCAACAGAGAAAAATAGCAAAAAGAAGAGAGAATAATTCCACGAGAAAAAAATTACAACAAAGATAAAAATTATGTATATTAACCAGAGAAACGTATTAAAGTACAAAGACAAAGGAAAACAAAAATACAGACGAAAATTCGAAAAAGAGAAAAAACAAAGTGGAAAATTCTAAAAAGAGGAAAACAACGGGGAAAATTCGAAAAGGAGAAAAAGACAAAGATAAAAATACGAAAAGAGAAAAACCTTCAAGGAAAGGGGGAAATAGTAAGGTTGAGAGAGAACACTTAATGCAACAGTGAAAAGAGAGAAAAACAAATTATGAAAAGAAGCAAATAGAGGAAGAATTCAATCAGAGAGAAGAACATGAAAAAATTACAAATAGGAAACCCGAAAGAATTGTTTAAAAAAACCAGCCAGACGAACTTGAATAATCCCAAAAATAAATGAAAAAAAAACATTTGCGAGATCCCCACAAAGAAAAAAAAATCCTTGATCCAATGATCACAGGTGGAAAAAAAGCCTCGGATAACAGAATGTGACACATGATTAATTCCCCACTCGGAAACTCTTGGAGTCACATTGAAAAAACAGTTGGTGAGCAAGTGCAATTACAAGCCATAATAATAATTAGTAACCAATTAAAATCCCCTTCCACATACCCTTGTCACTGGTGCACGACTTACTCAATTTCCCCCCTTCATTTAACCCCTAAAAAAATTTCCATCCAAATAATATTTTTCCTTTTTTTTTTTTTTAATTTTCTAGTACACTCCTACATTCTCCTTTAAAAAACTTGATTATATAGCATTTCCTCCAAAGAAGAGTCACAATGATAGAGGAAAAATTGAGTAAAAAAGAGGAATGACATTGAAATTTTTCATGTGGAGGAAAAACCTGATAGTTTGGGAGGAAACCTCAATAATAAGTGCTGTACTCATACCATAGTATTATATTCCTATATTAACACTATGGAAGAGAAGAAACATTAAAAAAAAACATTTTCGTTCAGATCGGGAAGGGATAAGGTGGAAGCTGTCAATCTTTTTCTTAGGAGTCATTGCAACTTGATGAAAAACCACAGAAAAGGATATCCACATTTTTGCAGCCTTCAACCATTCACCACAAAGGGACTTGTTTTTTAAAAAATTCCTAACCATGTCGAAAATATACATTTTTATACTTGAAAAAATTTTTAACCAGGGAAATGCATATGTTTTGTGAGTGTGTGAATGAGTCAAATGTATTATTATAACCTTTGGTCCTTGTGTGCAAGTAAGAAGTAAGTCAAAACAGCTTTTTTTAGCATTTTCCCTTCATTCTATTTTTTTTTCTCAAAGTTCTTTTCCCTTCTTTATATGGTATATATATAGACGAGCAAAGCACCACCACGGTGGATTTATTCCATATGAAAAACGTCGTTTGCTCTAAAAACATAAATAATACCTTTTTTCGTGGGAATTTTCACATTGGCTTTCTGGCATGTATTATTAATCCTTTCTTCTCTCTCTCTCTCTTTCCTTGCCACTTTGTCTGTTTTTTCTCTCCTTAACGTTTCTTCCTTTTCTATTTCTGAATTTTGTCTTGTATCCTCTCTTTTTCTCTCAGCGTTTTTCTCCCTTCGAAACAATTTCCCGCCTCTTTTCTTATTTTTTCAAATCGCTTAATTTTTTCCGTTCTCTCACTTTGTTTCTCCTTATTTTTATTTTCGTCTCTCGCATTCTCAATTTCTGTTATCTTCTCTCTGTTTTCATTTAATTTTTTATTCCATTTTTCTCTGTTTCATTATAATCCTCTCTCGCTTTTTCCTTTTCGCTTCAGCGGATGCTCTCTCTCTCTTTCTCTCTCCTTCTTTTTACTCTGTCTCGTTTTCTCTCTCTGTCTCTTTAATCCCCTCTCTTTCTCTCTCTCTCCCTACTTATCTCTTTCTATTTGTCGCTATTGCTGCCTCTCTGTATTTCTCTTTCTTCTTCTATTTTCTATTTCTCTCTGTATTTCTCTTTCTTCTTCTATTTTCTATTTCTCTCTGTATTTCTCTTTCTTCTTCTATTTTCTATTTCTCTCTGTATTTCTCTTTCTTCTTCTATTTTCTATTTCTCTCTGTATTTCTCTTTCTTCTTCTATTTTCTATTTCTCTCTGTATTTCTCTTTCTTCTTC
>JAQGBT010004953.1:0-15348 GCA_034698585.1 Disparrhopalites patrizii
ATGTTTGTCCAAATCTTAGTCTATTTTTATTCAAATGTTTGTCCAAATCTTAGTCTATTTTAATTCAAATGTTTGTCCAAATCTTAGTCTATTTTCATTCAAATGTTTGTCCAAATCTTAGTCTATTTTTATTCAAATGTTTGTCCAAATCTTAGTCTATTTTAATTCAAATGTTTGTCTAAATCTTAGTCTATTTTTATTCAAATGTTTGTCCAAATTAATTTTTATCCAAATGCTTCTTTAAATTTATTTTTGTCTAAATATTTGTTCAAATTTTTGTTCAGATTTTTTAGTAAATCGTTGTCCTAATGTTTTTCCAAATTTTTGCGCAAATGATTGTCTAAATCGTTGTCCAAATGTTTGTCCAAAGTTATTTTTATCAAAATCTTTGTCCGCACTTATTTTATATAAATCTTTGGTGAAATTTTTATCCAGATTTTTGTGTAAATCGCTGTACAAATGTTTGTCCAAATTTTTGTCCAAATTTTTGTCTGAATCGCTGTTCAAATCTTTGTCCTATTTTAGTCCAAATTTATTTTTATTCAAACATTTGTCCTAATTTAGTCCAAAATAATTTTTATTCAAACATTTGTCATATTTTAGTCCAAATTTATTTTTATTCAAATGTTTGTCCAAAATTTTTATCCAAATCTTTTTCCAAAAATATTTTTATCCAACTATTTTCCCAAATTTGTTTTTATCCGCATCTTTGTCCAATTTTTTTTCACACTTTTGTGTAAATCGTTATCCAATGGTTTGTCCAAATTCTTGCCCAAATATTTGTCTAAATCGTTGTCCGAATGTTAATTCAAATTTTTTTTGCCCTAATTTGTGTGCAAATGTTTGCCCAAATTTGTGTACAAATTTTTGTGCTGTACGAGTGCTTGTCAAAAGTATCGTCCAAAAGTTTGTCCAAACGTTTATAATTTAATTCAAAAGCAGCAACTGCACCGTGACGGATGTCACAATATGAAACACGGTCAAAATCGTTGTTCGTTGCACCATGTACAAGCCGCCCACTCGAACGGCTAGCGGCGACATTCCGCGTTGAACCCTCTGTTCCAAAGCATTCCCAGCTCGCAAGGAGCAAACAAAATTTTCGGACCAGTGATGGACGTTGCCCAGGAGAGTGTAAATCACCGCTTCCATCACGAGCCACACAACCACCCACACGGGGAATCCCCAGAAGAGGAACCACGGAATGTCCTTGCTGTAGAGGAGAGTGATGGTTATAAATATGATGTGGAATGTAATTTGAAAGACGACGAAGGCCGGGAAGATGGCGCGGGAGTAGGCGCCATTAAATAATCTGTTGACCAATCGGAGCTGCCAGTACAGCTTTTGGGTTTGCTCTGACGTTTTGATGGCGCTGCCAATAACTCTGCAACATCAAATTTGTAATATAGGGTGAATTTCATTAACGATTATTCTTTTTTAACCTTATAAGAATTTAAGTTAATTCACGTTTAATTAATTTTAAATTTAATTTAATTTACGTTTATTTAATTTTAATTTTAATGTAATTCACGTTTAATTAATTCCAAATTTAATTTACGTTCTTTAAACTATATACAGAGTTCCAAGAGACGATATGGCCCCCCTGAAAAATATGATTCGACTATGCTGCACAGTAAAGAAAATTGTTTTGCATGCAGAATTTTATTGTCGATCTAGAAAAAAAATCCATACGGACAAACCCAACATTGGCTGAGTTATGGCGGTTTTTTCAAAACGAAAATTTAAATTGTCGATAAAATTCCTTTCTTGCTTCTGTCTTTAGGGACAAAGCTTTAAATGTTCTCCCAGCCCTACATAATGGGGCAAGCGTTTTTTTCGAGCATAAAATTTAATGGTGAAGTAAGTAAATACCTTTTAAGTAAAAAAATACTTTTGAATGGTTTTTGCTGCAATAAAATCATTAAATTATCAATTATGACAAGTGACTCCAAAAGTCTCACAAACGCGTTTACGCATCAGTGCGGCATCGTGCAAAAACATTAAACTTATTTTTTGAAATGCGATCATTTGCAAAGCACCCAAAAGTTGCTTTTCATAATTTTTAAGACACTAATTCAAAAACTTTTAAAATTGATTTTATTTAGAATTTTGGATGATACCATAAAAATATTTTTAATTCGTGAAAAATTCCTATTTTTGAACTTGGCGGGGAAAACATGTCGTAATCTGAACAATTCGTGTTTGATCTAAATTGGAATATTTTTTATAGATTCACAATAAAATTCTACCAGAAAACACGCTTGCCCCATTTTGTACCGAGGGGACAACATTAAAAGATTTGTCCCTAAAGAGAGAAACAAAAAACTAAGTTTGTCGAAAATTTAAATTTAATATTCATTTTGAAAAAACCGCCATAACTCATCCAATGTTGGTAGGATCGGGATGAATTTTTTTCCCGAGATCCACAGCAAACATCTCGATGCAAAACATGTTTTTTCTATTTTTCAGACAAGTTGCATCATAATGTTTTAGGGGGGCCATATAGCTTCTTGGAACCCTGTACATAAATCCATTGCTTAACTGTATTTCCTTAAGCCAAAATGTGGTGCTTATGGTATAGCACCAAAACATGAGAATCGCTTGGAGCCACAAAGTCCAGCTGCAGTTGCAGTAATAAAATTCCCAAAGGGCCCAAATTCCCCTGGTCAAGTAACAATCAAAATTTCTCCGTCCGAATATAACCCCGTAAATATATCGGGGATTATGTGGCTGGAGTAAATACAAGAAGGCGTAAAAGGCAGGCTGGTAGATGCAGCCAGACAACATTGACAGGATGAAGTATTCGCAGCCGTCCCTCTTTTTTGGATGCGGCGTTCGGAAAATTTGCGCTGGTATGAAATATCCGTATAAAAAAATAAAATAAGAACATAAAATACATATGTTATAGGCTTTATTGTAAAAATCAAGGAATGACATACGAAGAAATATGAATTAAAATTCAAATGAGAATTAATACATGTTTTTCCTGATTATGCATACAAATTTTTCTAATCTAAAATATAAATTCTGATTCAAATATTCAGATATGATTACGTATAGTCAAATATTTTTCGAATATTTAAAAAAAAATATTTTTAAAATAAAAAAGCTTAAAATAAACGCAAAATCCATGTACAAAATTATAAATTGACTGCGAAACTCCGATTTTGCAAAAATCGATGCATTTTGTAGTTTTAGCAGTTATATTACTGACAATTGAAAAAAATCATTGTTGCAATGCCTTCACTTTGCCAAACTTTGCCAAAAACTTGCCCGACGGTGGGAATTAACAACATACTGACAAAACTTTCGAATATCAATACAGTATCGGAATCCAAATGTCAACTTTTGAATACGAATTTGAATTTCGAATGTATTTGTAATTATCAATCCAAATTAAAATATTTTACTGACAAAAATATGGACACTAAATCCGATTTAAATACTGAAAAATATTAAAATAATTCCGATTAAAATAGGGAAACATATTAATAGAATTCCGATTTGAATTCGAATACCGATTCCGATGTCATACGTTGGTAAAAATGAATTCACAACAAACAATTGCAATGCGCACAAAATTGAATCATATTCGTTATAAATTTCTCACCTGTAGATTTCGCATTAAAATCCAAATAGCAATTGATGAAATTCAGAATGTCATCTTCTTGGACGAAGACGTGATGGTAGGAAACGAAGCTGATCACGGAGAACCAAATGACCCAAAGTGTGTCAAAGACCATTTCTACAACATTCTTTGGGTTTTCCTTGTAATAAATTTGCATGGCCTGGTTCCATTGAGCTAGTCCGGCGACTGCCCAAAAGCAAAATACCATCGCATGGCACCATATCTTCTGAAATCTGGAATTTTTCAAGGAAATTTTCCCATCTTGCCACCCATAAGGACTGATCCGGAGGAAGCCCTGGAAGTTGAAGTAGAATTTGAGGTAGCGAAGCGTGGCTGCTGTGTGCATGGTGAAGTGGAAATGTCCATTAAAAGGCAATGGCTGCTATTTATTCGGGGTGAGATGTAATTGTTGTGCTAATCCAAATTAGGATGGAATCTATTTCTACGCCGTTGGAAAACTTAGCTTATACGGCACCTGTAATTACGTATAGGGAAGTATAGATACACGTATTTCCTTGAAGAAAGAAATTACATATTGCATACAGTGTGGGTCGACCTAATTAGTAATTAACGCCACTTACATTATGCACACGTTAGAAGGTGTAACGTAGCTACATATAACTATAGCTATTGCCTAATTTTAGTATATACTATATTTCTATCAATATAACAACATTTCTTCATAACATTATTTTTTACGCCGTTGGTACATGTAAGAGGAATATTACGTATCATAATTTTTCCTAGTGTGTAACAATATTTTTTGCCCTTCTTTTAGGTTTCGTTATAAATAGATCATTATATATTTATGTATATACATAATAGAGAGTTTACTGTATTTAATTCTTCTGAAAGCCTCTTTCGCAATCCCCATGAAAATTTGGGACTTCAGGATTTCTCATTAAATATTTTATCGAAATTCTGATAAAATAAGCGTTTTTAGCATTTTCGTTTAGATTTTTTGTTCCAATTGCTATTAAATTGAGCGGTTTTAGCAAGGTCTGCTTTTGGTTGGATATATAAAATATTCCCCTTATAACAACTCTCCTTATAGCAACTTTTGCATCTCATCTGCACTAATAACGTCCGCTGAACCCAGAAAATTTCTCGGGAGCAATGCCATGTCGTCGTTGAGCGTTTTCAACGTTATTTCCTATAGTGTAAGGGTGCAAAATGTTATTCACTGGACATTATACAAAATAAACTACTTAATAGACATACGGCACACCTTAATATGTTCGAGAGAGGCAGGATGGGGCGCGTAAAAGGTTGGCCGCATTAAGGGAAACGGGTGCTTGTATACATTGTAAGAGTGATAGTTTATGGCCATTAGTTTTGGTCACTCAAAAGAGAGGCGCTATTATATCCAGCGGCATGGTTGGATCTCGCCGTTGTAAAACAGCGAGAGAGCAGGACTGGAGATCTAAAAATAATACAGATTCGGATTTCGATTCAGATTACAAATCTTTCTTTTGAATTCTGATTCTGATTTGGATTGATTTTTATATTTTATACCGATTGAATTCTAATCAATCCATAATTTTTCGAATCTTTCGGATTTCGATTCCGATTCGGATGTTAGCAACATAAGGAATAAGCACTGTTGTCTTTAAATATTTGTACACATTTCTCTCAAAAATAACATAGCAGTTCATACTTCATACTGCATTTAACACGGCTTATACAGTTTTAACACAGCTGTTTTTTATCCTAAAAAATTACGGGAAAACTATTAGTCGAACCTAGCAATTTTTTACTGTAAAATTCAATCAGATTCAAATTCCGCCTAAAGTTTTTCTTTCAATGCATGGAAGTTTAAATAACACACAGGTACTACATTGTATGTACGTACATACATACATACTATAATGGTACTAAAACTACAATGTAGTACAAACTAATTGTATTTATCCGATCCCCACCCTTGCGAGAGAGTGGAAAAGGAAGAGCTTTGGATTTTGATTTGACCACTTGAAGTGCTGGAGTTTCAATAAGGTTTTAAGCCGTGTTCACACTTTCCGGCGTACTTTTCATTTTGCATTCCCTTCAAACTAACTCCCTCCGCGCTTGCTGTTTCATGATTATACTTTACTTTTTCAGTTACGGCTTACCGATGGCGCAGAAATTAATCGTCTTCCGTGGAGCGGGAAAAGTATGAAGATAAATCTGAAATAATTATATTTCAGATATTTTAACATGTGAGAGAATATATTTAGTAACGTCAGCACTACTGCTATGAAAATATTTTCTTGTGACCTTTTGGAGAACATTGTACCTTACTTCCTTATCTAATTCATAACTACAACAAAAACAATGTACATAAGGTCAATATTTGAAAAACTAATTGTGAGCAGTGGATCGTAGCTCGTTTAGGAACTGAAGACGGGACAGGAACAGCAATATTATTTTTGGTAACATTTATACAAAATCTAGCAATTAATTAAGAATAAAGATCAGTAAATATCACCGATATTTTGGATAACATTTATTTTTTTTGAATTCCCATGTTGACATCCAAATAGACGTATATCCATCGATGGAATCTATTCACAATGACACGTTCATCTATACCATTTTATCTTTACAATATTTTATTTTTACAATATTTTATTTTTACAATATTTTATTGTTTAAATTATTATTTTTGTTTTCAAATTTTTATTTGTTCATTTTTGTCGATAAATTGTTAATGGACAAAATGTTCAGACACACACTATTCAATTGATACAATTAATGAAAAAGCTGTAACTAAATAGAACAGAAAATAAAAAGACTCACCAATTTGCTCATGTCTTCCTTCTCTCAAAAGTTGAACCGGATCAACTTTCAGGAAACTGAAGTTATACCGCATAATTTGAGTGAAGTGAAAAATATGAAGTGTGAGTGGGATGACAAAAATGAAAGAGGAAACGAAATGAATTTGCGCGGGGAATGTTTCGCGAAAAGCAAAGTATAAATTCGACGAAGGATGTATTTCCATTCATTTTTACAGCAAGCGCGCGTCAAAACGTAAGTCTGAACACGGAGTTAAACATTTGTGAATTACTCATATTTTCCCTTGTCGAACAATTACTTTTACTTGTTCCTTTAATTCTTCTTTCTGTCTTCACTCGGACGCCTCGACAATATTATTATTATATTAATTATATTTAATTAATACAACAAACATTTGTGGTAGGATGTTATGTGTGTCAGTTCAATAAATCCCTAACTGTACTATTACCGTTTATATTGTGTTCTAGTAGGAATTATTATTTATATAGTGGGTTGAAGTCAGTTCATTATTCATAACGTTAATTTCATTACGCGAATCGGTTAAGTAATAGTAACTCTATACGAACAGGATCTTTGATTGGAGCTAGATTAAAGTATTCATTCTGCATCACCCTGGGTTAAATCCTACGGCAAACTCCTACCGTTACACCTTATAACACTTTTATTCTCTAACAACTTAATTTTCCAGCCATTCGTATATGTAGTGTACATATTAAATGTTCCATGCAACAGCTTTTCCATATAACAACCATTTTTGCCCATCCGTTCAGGGTTGTGATAGTGAGAGTCCACTGTAGATTTATTAATTCCGTCTGCGGGGACGAAATACTTATTTCGCAACTGTGCAAAACGCCAAAATGATTCCTGGCAGTAGCAGGTCACGACAGTTTAGTATATTTCAGGTTTAAAAATTTATTATGTTCCATTTTGTACAGTTTTTTCAAATTAATGCGACCAAAATAAGTCATTATGATGCTATAACAATCGTGCATGAACAATTAGAAAGTAATAATTTTGGACCGACAAAATGCCCACGTTAGAGTAAAGATTCAACACAACACGCAATAATATACCTATGTATGTATATGTATTTAAAACAAAATCGGTATTAACAATGGAATGGATGCGTAAGTCCATATATTAGTATGGATAAGCAAGACACATTTGAGCGTTGTCCCCCTCCTTTAGAATTACCGGAAGGTGAGGAGCAAGTCACAGACTTGGTTTGTCACGAACTCAGTAAATAATGGCGTGGAAGACCGCTCCATAACATGGAAGCTCCCCACCTTTAATTCGCATTTCCCCACCCCTTTCAACTTTTTGCTCAGATAAGCGTTTTGGACCGCATCACGCCTGGTGCTCCTGGACAAAATCAACGTCTTGATACCTTCCACTTTGGAAGGGACACGATGCCCCCGACCCATGACGATTTCGTAGCCGAGGGTGCAGAAGCCGGCTATAAAAACCATGCTCACGCGGAGGAGGACGCTTTCCTTTGCCAGCAGAATCGCCGCAAACATGGTGCCCACAGCTTCCGTGATGGAAAATACCTTGAAGCGCATGTACATATTGGCGAACGCCAAATTGTAGAGCTGGATTTTCAACGAAATTCTCTTCAACGCCCGGCAGTTTTTCTCCGGATTCCCGGCATATGTTCTGGACATTTTCGAAAAAAGCGTTAAAAATGTATGAAATTTGTTCCCCGCTATTAAAGAGCTAAATTTGTACCACAAAAATAAAGTGAAAATTGTAACCCCAGAAATAATTACAAAATTTGTGTCACAGAAATAAATTACAAAATTTGTGTCACAAGAATAAATTGTAAAATTTGTACCACGGAAATAAGGTGCAAATTTTGTACCACAAAATAAAGCGCAAATTCTGCACCACAGAAATAAAATGCAAAACTTTTACCTAAAAAATAATGTGCACTTGTTTACCACAGTAACAAAGTTCAAAGTGTGTATAACAAAAATAAACTGATATTGTTTACCGCAGAAATAAAGTGTAAACATTTTACCACAGAATTAAGTGCAAAATTTGTAAAACAGAAAAAAATGCAAAATTTGTACCAAACAAATAAAGTGCAAACTTTGTACCACAAAGATAGAGGACAAATTTCGTATCGCATAAATCAAGTACCAAATTTGTGCCACTAAAATAGACTGAAAAATATGTACCACAGATATAAAGTGCAAAATTTGTACCGCAAAAACAAAGTCCGAAATTTGTACTCAAAAAGAACGCAAAATTTGTACCACAGAAACACAGTCCGAAATTTTTACCCCTAAAAGAAAGCCGCAAAATTTGAAACACAGAAAGAAACTGCAAAATTTTTACCGCAAAAATAAATTTGCAAATTTATTTTTGCTTACACATGAAATACAAAAAAATTTTGGCTTACACACTATCCTCTAGCGGCTGGAGCAATCCCTGCATGAAATGGGGGACGATGGCGTACATGAGATACGTCGGCGCATACCAATTGAATACAATACAAGGGAATAGCACGCCAATGTCCAACCACAAACAAAGCAGCCACGTCCAAGTATTCCTCCAGGCAGCCGGCACGGCAAAGTACAGCATCAGAGGCGCTTCCGAGTACATGCAATAAACGGCGGACATGAGCGCCCATGTGTTCAGCTGCAAGTTCGGCATCGTGGCGATCATGATATGGTCCAGTTTCTTAAGGGACAGTATCCCCAGAAATTTTCCCAACATCCCAGGCTCCTTCGAATTCTTGGTTTGCCGTGGGAGGTGCCTGTGGAAGGCGGAGAGGAAATACGTAAATTCCGTCAGATGTGACCCCAAGAACGTCCGCCAAACAGCGCACCAATACAATTTGCAGGTGACGCAAGTGAAATGCTCCACAACGAGGAACAAATCAAAGTCGGAGGTATTGGCCAGGACGTGAAGCAGCATGATGACTTTTTCTAGAATGAAAACGTGCAAAAGCCCAGTCATCCACCTCCAGATCCGGATAGCCCCAGGAGACTTTGGGTAAGCCTTGCCAGAATACCTGGAGAAATTGTAGGGCACGACGTTCAACTTGGAGAGGATGTCCAGAGCTTGGTAATTTAGCCACATGTCTGCCTTCGATAAAATTTCCTCGCGCTGGGCGCTGGGTACAAATTTGGCGCGGGAGGATTTTGCTTCATTTTTCTGCGTTTCTGTTTTAGCTTGTGCAGCGATTGCTTTTTTAATGCGTGGAACCAAGCCGTTCCTGCCGAATGAAATATTATTTGTGGTCATGCTGAAAAGCCTGCATAAGAAAGCGTTTGGGGCAAGTCTGTGAGAATAGGTCTAGCTACATTTTCGAACTACGAGAAATTTATGTCATGCTTGCGAATAAGAGGCAATACGGAGGACAAAGTGATAGTATTTGTCGCTATTTAGCCAATACAAGCAGAGTTCACGAAGCGCGTGTATTTACTTCCTAAAGTCGGTGCTATAAAAAGTTAAGGATACACGTGTGGTTCGTAATTAAATTCTAATCGCGTCCCATATCTTCTTCACAATCCTCAAGTTGATTGGACTTATAATTGAAATTCGGGTACATGCAATAGTCGAATCTCTCTATAGCGGTTTGGCAGAAAGTAACCTACATTTAACCGTTACGGATATTAGCCGGTATAAGGAGTAATACCTGATCGTTATAGAGGAAAAACGCTTAATGCCGGGGGATTCAACATTAAAGAAAAACCGATACAGGGAGAGAAATATGCGAAGGCCTGGCCTAGAGCAGATATAGAGAAGAAGCCCAATCGGTGGGTGATTCAAAGCTAGTGCAAAAACCGCTATGGAGAGAGAAGTCTGCGGATGCGTGGCCTAAAACCGTTATAGGGAGAGAGGATGAATGGCCGGGGATTCAAAATTTCTCCGTTATAGAGAAAAAACTGTATTAGATAAAACTGTTATAGAGCGTTAATTTATTATAGTAAATATCTTGGGAAGGTTTGTGAACACTGCTATAGTGCAAACACCGTTATAGGGAAGCCCGTTATAGAGCGAGTCCACATTCCGGTTATCATATATATTTCATTTCCTTGCTATAGGGGAGTGAAATTGCTGGATTCCCGACACTTTCTCCATCTACGCCGAATGAGAAATGAAACGAGTCAGAAGAAGTTGTACACAAGGGATATTTAACAAGGGGCAAAAAAAAAAAGTGTAAACATCTACGTTTCGGAAAACCAATTTGAAAAGCTAATAATGTCAAATGGAAATTCTTACTTATACGAATTTGTTATTGTAAAGGTCATTCTGTTGATATTCCACATAAGTTTAGATATTAATATAACTAAACAAATGCAAGAAATGAGACAAACAATAAAATACGTTTGAGACAAAAAGTTTGCTCCACAGAATTTGCTCTAGCTATATACTGCGGTATACATATACTCATGTATACATTGCTAGGTTAAAATTACACGTCAGGGTTAGGGAATAATCTGGAAAGCCATGGAATATTCCCGCGCATGTGTCATGCTTGCAGAAATTGCCCATCAAGCATTTCTATAGCTACTGAATGTCTCTTCCCTGCATCAGCATTTATTCCTCGACGTTTATATGATATCTCTGTCATTGACACGGCCAAGCCTTAATTGGTTACTTTCGCAGACGTTGCGAACCTTGTGCCGACGTTTCAAAAAGTCCATTAGTCACGTACAGTGATTAAATCGTACGCCAGATTTTGTACAAGTGGATGCCGGCAAGTAAGGTTCCACTGACCGACATCCACGATATTTCATCATCTTGGAAAATGTTGCAATTAGTCATAATTGGATTGTAGATACATACATGAAATCAAAAATAATATTTAAACCCCATCACCAGCATGCAGTAAATTGATTCCGTTGCCGGATTCGCTACTTCTAAAGTTCACTTGAAAGTCTTGTTTTAACCTCCGTTTAAATTTCAATAAAGATTCGGCATGAAATATTTAAATCACTATCACTCCTACTCTCACACGTTATTTCTACACACAGCCAAGCGAGTATCTCACAAATACATTGTTGAGCATTGTTAAGATGTTTTAAGCAATATTGCTTAAATCAGCATAATTTGTTACCCCAAAAATCCTCCGACACCATTTTAACCGATTTTACCCGTAATTTTGGATACCCGGAAAGTTTGATCTATTTTGATTTTAAGCGGTGTACAATGCTAGAAGCATGGCTTGAAACCTCTAGAGGCTTAATTTCAGACTTTTTTATAATTTAATTTCGTGTCTCTCAAAAAATTAAATTTTCGGCTTCAGTTTGAACTATTATTGATTTCCCTGTGCTCAGCATAATTTGTTACCCCTAAAATCCGCCGGCGGTCCGTCGACACCAATCTCATCGCTGTTACCCGTTTTATTTCAGATACCCGGGAAGTTTGATCGGTTTTAATTTTGACCGGTGTAGAATGTTATGCATGAAAAGAAACCTCTGAAGACTTAATTTCAGCGTTCTGCCCTTTTCGGATCCGACGGAAACGCCATATGTTTGGAGACTTTACGACTTTTTTATAATTGAATTACGTGTTTTTCAAATTTTTCGTTCACAAAATAAAATTTTCAGCTCCAGCTTGAACTATTTTTATTTTCCCTGTACTCAGCGTAATTGTTCGCTTCTAAAATCCGCCGGAAGTGCATCGATAGCAATCTCAACGCTGTTACCTGTATTATTCCAGATACCGGCGAAGTTTGATCTGTTTTGATTTCTACCCGTGTAGAATGTTAGTCATGCATTGGTACCTCTAGAGTTGCCATTTCAGATTTGTATCATTTTCGGATTGGACGGAAATGCCGTACCTATGTGTCGAGGATTTACGTCATTTTTTATACATTAATTTATTCCTGTTTTTTCAAATGTTTCGGTTAAACAATTAAATTTCGGGCTCCGCTATTCGGGCTTCACTATTATTGCTTTCTCTGAAATCAGCATAATTTGTTATCCCTAAAATCCGCCGGAAGTCCATCGACACCAATCTCACCGCTGTTAGCCGTCTTATTTCAGATATCCGGGAAGCGTGTTCTATTTTGATTATGAATAGCGAATAATGTTACCTATCTTGAAACCTCTGGAAGTCTAATTTCAGCGTTCTGCCGTTTTCGGATCCGGAGAAAATGCCCGATGTTTGGAAAAAAGTGGGGTCAACAATCATGCAAATTTGGTGATAATTTTGTTACCCGAAGCGGGTTGAGCTCATATTTTCTGTGGCGACCTAACTATGGCATACCTATAGTTGACATTCCGTCGTCAAAATGACCAGAATCCGAAAAACCCGATTTTCGGATTTCCCCGAAAAATCCGAATTTCAAAAATCCGGGCCGGGTTTTTTTGTGAGCATTGCCCCGGTGAGTGCGCCGAAAACGTTTGGTAACGATTGACCCATAAACGGCTAAGTTTTTACGGTTAACTCCCAGAGCTTCAAAAGCTTTTCCAACTCACGGGGTGGAAGTGAGACCGCACCGGGGTAAGTTTTTCGGGTCAGGGCATCTATCTTCGTAGTATCAATGTGTTTTGCCACCAAACCGACCTCTTATACTTGCATTTGGTGTTTGGCCGTGGAGTTGCTGTAAAACTGTAGGAACCGTGTGAAATGCACTATGAAATGCTCTCTGATTTTTGAGAATAACGAGTATTTTCCTAAACAACAATATTTAGAAATAATAGTGCTTTTTCAATCCGTATAAAAAACAAGGATTTTTCCAAACCAGAATTCAAAAAAAAAATTTGGACTGTCAATCAAAATTCGAATCGGTATTATTTTTTAGATCTCTACCCCTGATTGTAAATGGAAAGATTTTATGATTTTAGTTTGTTACCGAAGTTATTCCAAAGCTGTGTTTTGATGGCATTGCCCCGACCGAATTCCGCAAATACATATACTGATTTATTAGTCATTCCTGCATAGAAAGTGCAGATCATACATCGAGTAACAATTACTACAAAGAAGTACTGAAAAGATAACTGAGTTTTGTATATTTTGTACGCATTCGTGAGATGACAGATTGTGCTTTCTACTGTTAATTTCACATATAATTCTTATCTAACTTTGTCTGAATGGACGAAAAATATTATATACAATTTACTATTCGTAATTCCAAAATTTAGTATTTAATTTAATATAATTAAGAAGAAGTTACTTTTATTAATTGTAAGCTGTTTAAATCGGTTAGTGAAATTTTAATTGGAAACTTGGGGGAAATAATAGGAGATTCACAATTCAAATAGGCAAGTCCCGGTTAAGCTACAGGCCAGCCAATAATCCTGTGTGACTATTAACGAAAGGTAATGAGTAAGTTGGCCACTTCGTTCGCCACGTAGTCAATAAAAACGGGCGTGGAAAAGCTCTCCATGACGTCAAAAATGCCCACTTTCAATTGGCCCCTCCCGATGGATCTAACAAATTTTTTTATGTAATCCGTGTCCGCTCCTCTTTTGTTAAGTGTCAGGATCAATCCCTTCAACTCCATCACTTTCGTGGGGACGGCGTGTCCCTTGCCCATGACGGCGTCGTAGCCCACGATGCAGAAGACGGCGATGAAGGCCATGGTCATTCTTATTATCAAGCCTTGGCCTTCCAGCCCCAGGGCTAGGAAGAGACCGTTGATGGAGATGGAGATGGTGAATAATTTGGTGCCGAAGTAAACGCCAGCGAACAGCAGATTAAACATGTTGATTTCCAGGACGGTTTTCTTTAAGATATAGCCTGCATTTTGGATCCTTCCATTATGATGTCTGCGAAAAAAACGCGAACATTGTATTAGCTTTGTTTTAAAAAATGAACAAAGCAAAATAGAGATGGCAATGATTCGATTTTATAGAATCTCCTCAGTGCACTTCGTTCCGAAGCCAAAATCAAATCGAAACTCCCAATTCAATCCGATTCATGCTGCAAATGATTCATTTCGGTTCGATTCAAGCTATGAATTGAATCGAATCCTGATTCAAATGATCCAAACAATATAACATTGCGACACATTTTTTCATTTTTTTTTCAAAGAAGCATATATGAAGTCTAATAATTTGCCAATTCAAATAAATGCAAGTAAACTTTAATATAATCTTTACAGTTGATTTAAATTTGCCGCAATATTTTCATGGTTAATGCTGTGCTTCGGAAGAGTATCCTCAAATTTTGTATGGCATTTTTGTATCAAATGAATCGAGTTTCCGTTAAATTTTATCCTCCGATTAACGTCCTGAATCGAAGTATCTGAATTGAATCGAATCGAATTGAGTCGAACGATCCGATTCAGAATCAGTTGCCATCCCTACCTTCATACAGGTGATTGCGAAGCATGTATACATATATGCGACGAATTACGCTTTACCGATTCGATTATACTCACGGTTTCAAATCCAATCAAATTCTTAAGCATATTTGTATTGAATCGAATTGAATCAAGCAATCCGATTCAGAATCGAATCGTTGTCAGTCCTAGGGAGGCATAAAAAAAAATTGGCTTCTTGAATGGAAATAATCGATTCGATTCACAGTTTGGGATCTAATGAAATTCTCACGTATTTGTATTCAATCAAATCAAATTGAAACAAAAAATCCGATTCAGAATCGAATCCTGGCCATCTCGATAGAGGCACCGGAAAACGATATGCGCCTTGTTTCATATGTGTTGAATCGAATCGAATTAAATGAAAGAGAGGTATGGGTATAACGTACAGTTGATTTTCCAAGGGCTGCAGTAATCCAAAAAGGAAATAAGGCACGGCAGCCACGCCTATGACACACGGCACCAGCTAGCCGATGATGATGCTGGGATAGAGCAGAAACGTCTCCATCGCCATGGAAACCAGCCACGTCCAAAGGTTCTTCCAGGGCGTAGGAACCAGAAAGTAGAGCATTGCGGGCGTGTCTGAGAATATCCAAAAGACTACCGTCATCAAGGCCCAGCAGTTGAATTGAAGCAGCGGCAGAAAGATGATTATCATTTGCGT
>JAQGBT010004954.1:0-15348 GCA_034698585.1 Disparrhopalites patrizii
AAGAGAGCGAAAGAGAGAAAGAGAGAGAGAGAGCGGAAGAGAGAGAGCGAAAGAGAGAAAGAGAGAAAGAGAGAAAGAGAGAGAGAGAGAGAGACAGACAGACAGAAAGAGAGAGAGAAAAGTGGGATCATTGGCTCATGCACGAAAGCACATCCTCAATCCGCATCTTATCTCCTCTGCAGATTGACTTCATTGCTTATGCATATTAATGCTCATGTAATTAATGGGACCAGGCTTTTACCTCTATAAGGCCATTGTATAATGAAGAGGAAGGAGAGATGTTTTTTTCTAAATAATAATAAAGGAGCGAGAAAAAGGGATTTTAATCATGGAAAACAAAAATTGTTTTCATGCCCCTTTTTTCTTTAGCATCCTGCTACCATCCACTAATTCCATGGCTAATGTGGTCCGGACCAGAAAGGCCAAGACGAAAAAGGAGACGGGAAAGGGGAGAAGGAGATTCTTGAGAGTGGATGGATCTCATATAGGAAATCATTAACTGCCGACAGGAGTGGCGGATTTTGGGAGAAAAAGAGAAAAAATATGGACAGAAAAACATTCCAAGACACAAATATCGAGAAAGAGAAAATAAAAAAGAAAGACAAAATAAAAAAGGAGAGACAAATATTGAACGAAAGAAATTGCATTGGGAGACAAAAATATGGATAGAAAAAAATTAAAAAGAGAATCAAATATGTATAGAAAAAAAAATAAACAGAGAGAGAGAGACAATTATAATACAAAAAAATTAAAGAGAAAGAGAGAGAAATAAATACAAAAAAATTAAAGAGAGAGAGACAAATATAAATAGAAAAAAATTAAAAACAGAGAGAGAGAGAAATATAAATAGAAACAAATTAAAAACAGAGAGAGAGACAAATATAATAGAAAAAAATTAAAAGAGAGATAGATATAATAAAAATAAAATAAAAAGACAGACAAATATGCACAAAAAAATTAAAAAGTGACAGATAAATATGAATAGGAAAAAAATTAAAAAGAGACAGACAAATATGATTAGAAAAAAAATTAAAAAGAGACAGACAAATATGATTAGAAAAAAAATTAAAAAGAGACAGACAAATATGAATAGAAAAAAAATTAAAAAGGGAGAGAAAAGTAAGGAAAGAGAGAAACAATACAAGGCAAAAAGGGTGAAGAAAAATGGGAGGGAGAGAAGAAAGGAAAAAGAAGAAAATTAGAAATTTGGAGAAAGAGAGAGAGACAGAGAGAGAGAGAGAGAGAAATCTCGTTAAAAAGCAAGCCACGAGTTGGTAAACATGAGCAGGAGTCGCATACGAAATCACTGATTATATTGACTACTAGTATAACACAATGCTCCTACTACCATAATGTGTTACGCCGTACACATAATGTGTGTTTACATGCAAAAAGGAGAGAGAGGCAGAGAGAGAGAGAGAGAGAATTTGCATGCAAATTTCAATTCTGCCCTAATCACTGATTTCCGACGTCAGCCCCACACTTGCTTTGTGTGTATTGAATATAATGTAATCGTACAAGGGGAAAAATATAGGCAAAACACATTACTACAAGGCAGTAGCCTCCCCTCTCGTTACACGGATGAAGAAAAGCCCAAGAGGAATGAGATAATCTTGACAGAGGATCAGATCCCGTTAGAATTTCTGGTTGTAATTAATTCATCTCTTTCTCTTCCCTCTCCCCGTCCTTCTCCTTTTAGGCTCTTATGTAAACCTTCCATTTTGTTTATGGTGCCAATAGACACCTTCAGTAAAAAAAAAAGGAGTACTTTTTTCTTACTCACACGACTCATGCTAAAAAATTTGAGTTTGCCCCTAAATAATGAGCCTATCAGTGGTTTAGAGTGAAATTCCGAACCAGTGGCTCAAGAAGAAACAGTTGGGGTAATTAGCACAAACACATTTTTTCCATTATCGGCATCACCTATTCCTTTATTCCTTTATTATAATCCTTAAAAAAAACTGGGAGAGAAATTATACTACCAAAGCAGGGTGTTTTTTTATGGTGCCAAAAACAATTTCATGACCACTTTTTGAGGGATGATAAGAGCATTTCAAAGGGGTGGGGGATGTAGGTCAGGATAAAAGGCGGGGAGGGGGGAGGCAGACAAATTGATTAGGGGATTATACGCAGAGAAAAAAAAGGGTTAAATGGAGTTCGCACGACAATTTTTTTTTTTACATACTTAGTCCTCCACAAATGCACTGTTGTACGCGGAAAAAGCCTTGGAAAATAGACCTTGAGAGCCGGATTTGAAATTCCCGCATTCGTTTTTAAGCTGAAAATGGCATGTTTGAATTTTTCTCGGAAATAATTGTTATTTTTTGCACGGTTTATGGGGAAATCTTGTGGCAATTTCTCAACCAGAATGGTCTGATATATATAATTGATTTTTTTTCAAATTATTTTTTAAGTTTGTTTTTTAAATTTATTTTTGAAAAAAAACTTTATTAAAATGCAAAAGCTTGGATGAAATGAATCAAAAGAAAATCGGCCTGATATTAAATATTGGAGGTTATGGTTGACCAAAAAGTGTCCTAAAAGCCCAAAAAATGCAAGGATTACCTTTTAAGCAAAAATAGTCTTTCTGGGTGAATTTTTTCCCTTTGCAAAAGCGTCCACAAAAGGAAAAAAATGAACAAAAGGGATTTATTTGACATTTATAAACGTTGAAAAATCAGAATAAAAAAAATAATAAAAGGACCCTCATTTAGTAGGCCATGTGTACACGGTGAATACATTTCCTTTTGAATGTGACACATGTTTAAAAAAATAACCAACAATGATACCCATAATAATGTCGCGGCCAACAAATGGTAATATTGGCCGTAATAGAAAATAGGGAGTCATAACAATAATAAATATAGGTAAATAAACACCAAGTGGTGGAAATTTTGGGGAATCACGGCTATGTTATGAGGTTAATCTATTAGAAAAAAAAATATATTTTATATATATTTTGGGGATATGTAAAAAAAAGACCTTAATTACAGGGTATGTCGCTGTGCATTTAATTACGGTTTCCACACACCCCCTATTATTTGTTATGGGGAGAATAAAAGGATGTGGAGACACAAAAAAATGAATGGATCTGTTGAGGTTACGGTTTATGGCATTAAAAAGCATGGGGGTGACAATGGTTTTAAATGGGGATGAGCAATGAAAGGAGTAAAAGAGGGAAGATTTATTGTTGGGGGAGGGGAACGAAGATGATTATTGCAGAAAAAAGATTATTGACACTGTTGTAACCGCGGAGTTTTGAATGAGGGAGACGTTCCACTTGGGCTGTCTCTTCCTCTTTTTTTCGCATTTATTTTTCCCATTTATTTTTGTCTCTTTTGTTCACATTTTCTTTCTATATCTCTGATTTTGCTCGCAAATATTGCTCTTCCATTTTATCACCTTTTCTCGGTTTCGTATTTTGTCTTTTTATACGATTTCTCTAAGAATTCATCTTTTAATTTTCACTCTGATGATTTCCTTATTTGAATTTTACTCTGATGATTTTCTCTTCTATTTTCACTCTGATAATTTTCTCTTTTAATATTTGCTCTGACGATTTTCTTTTTTGATTTTTACTCTGATGATTTTCTCTTTTAATTTTTGCTCTGACAATTTACTACTTTTCACACTGAACCAGTCTCTTTTCTTTTTTCACCCTCATTTTCTCTTCTTTTCCTCTGATCTCCAAATGCTTATCCTCTTTTCCCTCACTCATTGTTGAATCATCCAATAATTAGTCACGCGTCCTTGCACTTCCCCACCTCTTTTCCTTCCATTTCTCTCTCTCTCTCTCTCTCTCTCTCTCTCATTCCTTTTTAACTTGACTGGGTTTTTGAGAGTTTTCTTACTGTACAATTTTTTTATGTGTTTATTGTTATTTTTTTAATGTGCCAAGCACCAAAGAGCGATGATACAAGAAAAAAAATTGAGGATACCCAACATGTATTAGTTTCTAACATATGTATTTATTCTATTCTCTCAGTTGGGTGGATGATATTTGAAAAAAAATGACTGTATGAGCAATGACATGAATTAGGAGAGGCGCAGAGGAAGTTAAATATCCGTAATGATGATGATGAGGAGGAGACCAAGACGGAGGTGGATGACATGCACAAAATCAATTTTTTTTGAGGACATGAAAGCACACATAAAGATCTCTTTGGCTTTTCTTTTGGGATATTTCTCCTTGCTACGGCGAGCAGCAGGCGGAGAAGATTTAATGGGAATTTAATCTTTTTTTTTCTATTCCTGTTTCATTCCTTTTTCATCCCATTTTGTTGATCTTCCACATGTAATCTTGGTATTCCCCATTTGATTGTGTACTTTTTGAATTTCCCCGCGGCTGTGTAAACATCCAGCTGGACTACTTTCTGGAGGGAATATCTGAAATCTAATTTTTTTCCGGGTAAATAAAACAAATTTGTTCCAGGGAAATTCTTTAAACCGTACGCTGAAGCTTAAGTGGGTTGATTTTCGAATTTAGTTTTTCAACAACCGAAGATTTCTTGAAAATAAAAACAAATTCCCCCAAAAACTGTGCCAAAAGAATAAATTTATTCAAAAAGGAACCACCTATTTTCTGGGAAAAGTTATGGGAGAAATGAAAACAAAAATTCTGTATAAAACTAAAGGAAATCTTAGGGAGTAAACATTATCGTTTATTGCCCGAAATCCATTTTTTTCGGCGCTTATGAAAGTATCGGAAAGGCCGCAGGTACAATTCCATTTCCACTCCGATTCTCCCCGAGAGAAAGAGAAAGCGGGAGAATATAAAAATTCCAGAAAATAGCTTCAAGGGGGAAATATCTTCCTTTGTACACTCTTCGCCCTAGCCGGGTTATTGCTAGGGTCCATTCCCTCCATCTTCTCTTCCGGCAACAACTCATCTCTTCCAAAGGGGGAAGATCCCATCAATCTTCCCGAATAAATATGCTTTGATGTTCGATTTGCAATTTTCGATTACTTCCCATATTCCTCTCTCGCTCTCTAAATCCTTTTTTTTTTACCCCTCGGAAATTCTTACGGTACCTCAGAGAAGACACGGTTTTTCGCCTTCGTTCTTCTTAATAGTTTTTCTTATTTCAACGGGAGGGGGATAGCGAGGAGCAGAGAGACAGAGAGAGAGAGAAAGAGAAAGAGAGACAGAGTGGGCAAAGGCAATAAGCGGCTACTGAGCCAACGAAAAAAGGAAGAAAATGACACACAAACAAAGAAAATGATGCTATAGACGAGATACATAGAAAGGAAGAAAAAAGGAAGTGAAGAGAGAAAAGAAAAAGAGAAATATCAGAAATTGTCCAAGAAGAGAAAATGTAATAGAGAATTATCAGAAAGTGTACAAGAAGAGAAAACGAAAGATGAAAATATCAGAAATTGCAACAGAAGAGAAAATAAAAAAGAGAATTATCAGAAAATGTACAAGAAGAGAAAATAAAAAAGAGAATTATCAGTAATTGTACAAGAAGAGAAAATAAGAAAGATAATTATGAGAAATTGTACAAGAAGAGAAAACGAAAGAGAGAAATGTCAGAAGTCATTTTAAAATTAGAAGAAACAAGGAAAATAGAGAATTATCAGAAATTATTCAAAACTTAGAGGAAACAAGGAAAAGAGAGAAATATCAGAAATTGTTCAAAAATTAGAGGAAACATGGAAAAGAGAGAAAAAATCAGGAAAAATGAGAAGAAATGAGAGACAACGAAGAGAAGACGGAGACAGAGGGAGGCAGAGAGATGAATAGAGAGACAGAGAGAGATGATCCATCTTCAGCCTTATCTATTCTACCGTGTGGACACACTATCGAGTTGAAATGAATCTTTAAATTCTCTCTCTCTCTCTTGTGTACAGAAAATACTCCCAAATAAATTCCTGCTTCCCTTCTACTCGCAAGGTATTTCCAGGGAAAGAATCTATCCATATATAAAAAGCTCCTGGAAGTCCAAGAAGACCAATGGCCACACTCGCTTCAATCTTATCTCCTTTCTACGCCCAAAAACCTAAAGAACCTGAAGACACCGTGGAAGGAATGGATGGAAGCTTTTTTCTGGAAATCCAAGGAATGGAGCATAAAAAAGGGGGAGAACATTCGGGTCTGGAGAAACTGGAGATAATACAAGGTAGCACATGGATCCATTCAAGATCATTGTAGCGTGAGATTCCAAGTTACAGTCCAGCTGCGTTTCGGACTCACATTTCTTGGTCAGCTCCATTTTTTCCATTTCCATTTCCCCCTTTTACCACAATTCCTGATCATCTCCCGCAATAACATACAAGGCCAAGCGGGGATGATCATATTTGCTCCTCATCACTTTCAATGTATTTAACTTCCAAATCTCCAACAATACTTTTCTCTCTCACTTTCTTCCTAACAATAGACTTATTTTCTTTCGTAGACATTTTTTCTCTCTTGCATTTATACAAAAATTGGTTCTTCCATACAAGAAATAAAGGAAAATCCTTTCACCGGGAGAAAAAGGCCGGGGAAAGATCTAGGTTTCTATTCTTGCCCTTTGTGTTCCTTGGTCCTCTGTATGGAGCTCCGAATCCTTAACAAAGTTTTTGGGATATTGTTTCCTTGACTTTTGGGAACAGAAGGAGAGGCGGAGGAGGTCGGAGGAGGAGATGGAGGAGGAGGTAGACGTCGAAAAAAAAGAATGGAAGTGGGGAAGGAATAATGCTTAATATGTACCAAAAGCTTTCTCCGGTACATTGGGGCTAGAAATGGGACACGAAATAATATGTAGGGGGAATTGCAGGGAGGAAGGAGGTAAAAAGCGAGGGAGACAGCGAGAGACAGAGAGAAAGAGAAAGAAAAAGAGAGAAGGAGGGAGAAAGTCAGAAAAGAAAGAGAGAGAAAGTAGCAGCGAGAAAGAGAGAGAGAAAGAGAGAAAAAGAGAGAGAGAGTAAGAGAAAGAGAAAGAGAGAGAGAGAAAAGCAAGGGCGGAGACAGTCGTTCCAGGTAAGAGGAGACTTTTGTGTCAATATCAATAGGACACTCGAGAAGTGAATGAAGATGTGGAGGAGACGGAGGAGGAGGGAGGTGGATAGAAGGAGGAGGAGGAGGAGGAAAGGAAGAAAGACACGCGTCTGTGACTTTCCCCCTCGTCCGCCTTTGGCAAAAAAAAACACGGAATGGCGTACACCATTGATTCCTTTTTTTGGGGCTCCTGGAAAAAATGTGGAGGTGGGGAGGGAAAAAAAGCGACAGAAAATGGAGGGAAATAGCCAGAGAAGAGGAAGAGGAGAGAAAAATAAACAGGGAGAAAGAGAAAGGAAGAGTGAGAGAGAATTATGGGAAGAGAGAGAGCAATAGCGAACGACAGCGTGCAAGTGAAAAAGAGAGAGAGAAAGAAAGAGAGAAAGGAAAACAGAAAGAAAGAAATAGCAAAAGAGAGACTGAGAGAAATAAATAGCAAATAAGAGAAACAGAAAGAAATATGTAGCAAATGAGAGAAAGAGAGAGAAAGAAATAGCTAAAGGGGAAAAAAGAGAGAAAGAAACAGCAAAAGAGAGAAAGTGAAAGAAAAAAGTTGCAAAAGAGAGACTCAGGAAAACAAATAGCGAAAGAGACACTCAGGAAAAGAAATAGCGAACGAAAGACTGAGAGAAACAAATAGCAAATAAGAGAAAGAGAAGGAAATAGCAAATAAGAGAAAGAGAAGGAAATAGCGAAAGGGAAAAAACAGAGAAAGAAATAGCAAAAGAGAGAAACAGACAATGAGATTGAAAGAGAGAGAGAAAGAGAGAGTAATAAATAGCAAAAGGTATAAAGAGATAAACAGAGAGAAAGAGAGAGAAAGAGAGTAAAAGAGAGATAGAGTGAGAAAATTGTTGATATTACGCCAGGGAAGTTATCAAGAAATATTATTTTCGACCCGTTCCTGTTTACCTTTTCAATTTCCTCTCATGTCCTCACACCCAGAAGAAATTTTTCCCTTCCCAAACGTCTCATATTTCTCCCCCGGAGCTCCCTTCACGTGCATGGACGCTCGTGTTGATTCGCCATTTTTCACAGGAAAAATTCCAGAAATTGGCGGGAGTCATTTCCTCCGTGTCGACGATATCAGTCAAGTGTTGCCCTTAATTTATTTTTAATTTTTTTTGACAAAAAAAAGAAAAACAAGATATTTGAGTCGGCAAAAAATGGAAGGAAATGTGGGGGATAGGAAAAACTCCAAAGCTGGTTCAAAATCCCCGCCATTCCCATGCCAAGGACGTGTTCTCTCTTTTTGGGGGGAAGGAGAACAAACAAATAAAAAAAATGGTGATGCCAACACAAACATAATAAAAGCCCTATGTCGTCCTCCTTTTTCCTAGAGCGAGAGAGAAAGACAGAGAAATAAAGTGTGCCCAGTTTCTCCCAAATGATTTCGGTCGCTTTCACTCTTTTTGGAGGAAAAAAAATCCCGTTTGTTCCAGGACTCTCCAGCAAAGAAATTCTCTCCATTCTGTCACTCTTTCCCCTGAATACAATGCCAAAGTTCAATTTAAGCTTAAAACCATTTTTTTTTGGCTCTTTCTCCTTTTCACTTTCTCTCCTTCACTTTCACTCTCCCTTGTTCAACCAACTTATCCCCGGTTCGTTGCCTCCTCTCCCCGTCCAGCAGCACTTCCCTGGAAGCCACCTCTGGAGAAATGCCCCTGGAATAAAGAGAGCCTGTGTGCCCCCCAAAAAATCAGCAATTCCTCTCTTTCTCCCGTAACACAATGTTAGTTTAAAAAAAACATTTTTCTCCAAAGATCCGTTACTTTCTCCCATTTTTTCAATCTCGCCTCCTCCTCCACATCTTCACACTCCGTATTTACCTCCACTTTTTGGACGTTGACTTTTATTTACGGGGAAAGTGAAACTTTTTTTTCTGGAATGTTTTCTTCAAAAAAAGGGGGGGGGAAGTGAAAGGAACCTTTTTTTTCTAGGTGTAGGAAAGGCGGGAGAAGGAAATCCAATAAAGACATGTAAAACAAATGCGGCCATCAGCGTTCCCTTTTTCCAGGCGGAGGGGGAGGGAAGAAGGCCTGGAGAAAATTATGGGGGTAAACAGGGGCTGCTGGAGCATTAGGGAAGCAAAAGTTACTCATCCGATATTTTTTCCAAAAGCGAATTCAAGAGAGAGAGAGAGAAAGAAACAAAGAGAGAAAGAGAAAGAGGGAGAGAGGGAGAAAATTGTCCAGGCCAGAAGATGTTCCTGGAGCAGATGGTCAGACACAATTAGGAAGGCACCGAGTCATCGAGAAGGAGAGAGTGAGGACTGATAGGAGACAGAGAGAGATGGAAAGGAGGAGATGTGAGGAGGGGAAGATCGAGAAAGCAAAAGGAAGACAAGACTGGAGAATTATACTGGGAGACGAAGGAAGAAAGAAAGGAAAGACAAAAGGAAAGAGACAGCAAAGGGAAATAGAATATAAAATGAAAATAAATACGCGATTGAGAGACATTTCGAGAGAAAGAAAGAGAACTAGTAAAGAGACAGAAAGAGAGGAATGAGAGAGAAAAGAGTCAGTAAAGATATAAGAAAAGACAGAAAAAAGAGAGAGAGAAAAAACAGGGAAAAGTCAGAGGAAAGAGAGGCAGAAGACAGAGAGAGAGAAAAGAGAGGAAAGCCAGAGGGAAAGGAAAGTGAGAGAGGAAAGAGAGAAAGGAGAGAGAGAAAAAAAGAGAGGAAAGTCAGAGAGAAAGGAAAGAGAGAGAGAAGAGAGAAAGAGATAGAGAGAGAGAGAGAGAGAGAAAGCAAAGCGGGAGAATCGAGGGATGAATGCAAACAAACTGAAAAAGAAGCCGACGCTTCCTCTTTTGTAAAAAAAAAATAAGATGACGAATCCCCTAAAAATATTCTTGTCAAGTCTCTGCCCACAATTCTATTCCAGAGCTCCGTTGTTTGGCATTCGCATGTGGATATATTTTCCTTTCTTTCTCCCCATCTCTCGGTCTGTCTCTCTCTCTCTATTTCACTCCATAAAAGAAAATAGAAGAAAGGAATAAGAGAAAGAGTGAGAGAGAGCGCGCGGGTGAAACTTCATCGGAGCATTCATACGGATAATTTTCCAAAGAGCTAAATTGGATTTTTTCCCTTCCCTTGATATTCTCTCTCCACTCAAATGAGGGTCAATATTGGAATTGGCTGGACAACAGCCACACACTTGCACTCTCTCTCTTTCTCTCTCTCTCTCTCTCTCTCTCTCTCTCTCTCTTCACCTCTCTAAGGATTGAGAGAGAGAAAATACACATGAAGTTGGTCCTTGCCAAAGAAAAATCTCTTTTCCCTTCTGGTGAAAAAATAAACGGGGGTGATAAGGAGGGAGGGAGGAAATCAAAGTCGGATCCAAAGAGAGAGAGAAAGAGAGAGAGAGTGAGAGAGAAAGAGAGCGAGACAGAGGGAAACGAAGCACTTGATTCTGCACACACGCACCCATTCAGGCTTTTTTCTCTCTTACAGAGAAAAGGCAACTAATAGTCACTTGAACTTTTTCCACAGACACACCAAAACCAATCTCTCCGTGTCTCGCTCTCTTCCTCTCTCTCTCTCTCTCTCTCTGTCGACACTCTCTCTCACGTCTCTCATCTCTTCGGCTCACCTCTCTATCTCACTCTCCTGATTATTTTCATTTCCTTGCACACACACACAACTTTTATTCAACCAAGTGTGGATTATTTTTTTTCTCCGTTTTATCTCGCTCTCTCTTTCTCTCTCTCTCTCTCTCTCCTTCAGACGCTCCCTTTCTCTCTCCTTCGTTCATTCTCGCCCTCCCCAATATAATTCCATGTGTACAGGGATTTGGATTTGGAGAAAAGACGCATTTATCACCTCTCAATTCAACCTCATCAAATTGCTTGTTGTGTGCGTTGTGTGCTGGGGATCACCCCAAAATTCTCCTTTTATGTATTTTGCTAGTCTCTCTTTCTCTCTCTCAATCTCTCTCTCTCTCTCTTTCTCTCGCTCTTTCTCTTTCTCTCTCTTTCTCTCTGTTTGCCTAGCTATTTCTCACTCTTTCTCTCGCTCTTTCTCTCTCTCTCCCGCTCTCTTTCTTTCTCTTTCTCTCTCTCTCGATCTCTCTTTTTCTCTATGTCTCTCTCTCTCGCTCTCTCTCTCTTTCTCTCTTTCATACTCAGATGCTCATTCCATTTACGAGAGGATTTGATTTGGGGAAAAAAGTCTGATTATTTCCCTTTTAATTTTCTTCTTTATGCTCATTCTTCTCTCTCTCTCTCTAGTTCTCTCCCTCTCGCTATCTCTCTCTCTCTTCCTCTCGGAAATTCCCCTTTAGTGCTCATTCAAGAGAGAGAATACGTGCGGGAGAGGGCACCCGTATCACCTTTATTAATTCTCATGCCCCCATGCACCTTTAACGCCTTTTTTTACGGCAGGGGGAGAATTCCGAAATTTTTTGCCACCCCTATCCATTCATCCCCCATTTCATCCCTTCAAAGACAGTAACAAACGTAAGGGAATTAAGACTCCACGTATCTCCAGTTTGTCCAGGAAAAAACTCGGTAGAAAACCTTGGAAAACGGTATATTTTGACGCCAGTGAATTAGAATTTTCGATTTTCCCTGTCAATTTTGCTTGGAGATGGAATTAATAGGACGTTTCAATATTTTAGATGCTTTTTTTCTTCAAAAATCCCCTTAATTCTTCATTGGTATTTCCTGTGGAGGAGAAGGTAATGTGGAAAAATTTAGATGTCATTTATTTTCATTAGGAGAGTAAATCTCGGGCGTAAAGCTAGTCCGTGAATAAGGAATAGGAGGGACTATTTTGTGGTGCACAACAGCCGGGGAAGGCCGGAGTATTTGCTTTTTTTTAAACTTCCCCGCCATCCATCTTGGGTGAGGGAATAAAAAAAAAGTTGAGGGGAAAAGCCATTAAAAATCTGCACAACTCCCGTGGAAAAAGTTAAGCCTCTCTAAAAAATATCCTTCCTCCGAAATGTTGGCAGCCTCCTCTTCCAGGGAGCTTTCCCTCTTTTTCTCCACGATCTCCATCTCCTCCTCTTCCCAGAAATTCTAATCTCCCATTAGACATGCAACTCACAACATCATTTTGAGCCTGGACCATGCACATATGACAAGGCTTTCCCTCACATTTTCTCCTTTGAATCCTCCGCGTTTTCTCAGCTCTTTTACTCCTCCTTGGTCTGGGCCTAAACTTTCTCTTTTTCTCTATTTTCCTCATTTATTCTTAAGTTGTTCATTTTCCTTTATCTTTGCCTCTATTTCCTTCATATTTTAGCGTATTTTTTTTGTTTGCTTTCACTTTCTCTATCTTTTGTCGTATATTTTTTCCCGCTGTCTCCCTTTTTTGTTGTATATTTTGCTCCGCTTCTCTGCTGATTTACATTTTTGTCAGTTTTCTATTTTTTGTTTAACATTTTGCTGTGTTTTTCTATTTTTTGTTTAACATTTTGCTGTGTTTTTCTATCCTTTTTTGCCTGACATTTTCCTCTACTTTTCTCTCCTTTTTTGTTTGACATTTTGCTCTATTTTTCTCTGGTTTTTCCTTTTTGGATTTCCCCTTATTTTTCTCTGGTTTTTTTGTTTTGGATTTTCCCCCATTTTTCTCTCATTTTTTTCTTTTTTGGATTTCCTCTTATTTTCCTCTCGTTTTTTCGTTTTGTATTTCCCCTTATTTTTCTCCCTTTTTGATATTTTCCTACGTCTCCCTTTATCTCTGGCGCTCTCCGCTGCGTCTCGCATTTTGTTTACTGCTCAATTTTCCTCCCAAGACATTCCTGGAGAAATATTGACAAGAAAGCTAATTCTGTGTATACAAATATTTTTTTAAAATTTCGTATACAAAAAATTAATCGTACGGAGATACATGCGTATGATGTATGCATATGTCATATATGTACATGTGTATGTATATATGTATATACGTATAGGTATCCCTTATACAGGTATACATATATATTATAGCTACATATTAATACTCCCATTACACACGGCCAGTCAATCCGTTAATGGGACCACGGACGCCTTTTTGAAAAGGGGTGAGCATTAAAAATGGCTCGTACATGTGTGTTTTTGTATATATGTATATGTATACACAATTTAATATAAATTTAATATATATGTTCGTATATAACATCTTATAAAAATAAAAGTCTCCGGCCAAAAAAGGGAATTCGCTCCGCTCTAATAACTCTCTCCCTGTCTCTCTCTCTCTTTCTCTCTCTCGCTCTCCGTCTCTCTCTGTCCCTCACTCGCCCTCCAAAGGCGCAGCCAGACACTTGACGTAAAAAAAAGTTTTTATATAGACACTAATAACAAAAAATTATTAATTCCACATTTATGTAGGCACACACTCCCCGCAAATCCTTGTCCTCCTTCTTGATATATACAGACGTAGCAACCTTATATAAGAATATGATATCCTAGTATAAGCGCCCCTATAAATATTTACAACCCCTCTCATCCTTCATACTAATCAGACTTTTTCCCCTCTCCTTATCTCCCTTTTCTCTCCGAATAATCTCCCTCTCATCTCCTCCCTTCTCCCTCCACATCTCTTAATGTCTTTCATATCCATAATGTTGGGCATATAAAAGTGAGAAACCCCCAAGAAAATTATGATCTGTTCCTCCCCCAAAAAGGAACTGGTCCTCTCAATATTCATTCCACATCCTCTGGAGCTTCTGGAATGAAAAAATTACCCGCCATGTCAAAACAGGCCACCAAAACACCCTGGAAAAGACTTGTATTTTTCCTGGTCGGAAATCCCTTTTCCCTTTTAGGAAAGGATTATTACCCCATTTTTTTAAGTCCTCCCATCCTCAACACTTGCTTCTTGATCCTCTTCATCCCAGAAATTATCCCTTATAACTATTCCTCAACACCTTTCCACCTTCCTACTTTTTCTCCCTTCCAAAAATTGGGGAATGTGCCCCTTCATCCTATTTTTTCTGGGACCCCGTAATTATTTTATTATTACAGAGCTCGTCATTTTTCCCCCTATTTCCCTCCTGCTCTTCCCAGGGCCCAGATGCTGACCGAGGGAGAGCACGGAGGGACGCAAATCGGGAGAGAGGAACAGTTAAAAAATCAACATTTAAATGTATTCACAGCCATTATCTCCCTGCTTTCCCTCTGTCTCTCTCTCTCTCGGACAGCCTCTGTTGGTATTTGCCACCTTCCACCAGACAAAACAATCATCGTGTTAAGGTAGGTTTGTCATAAAAATTACTGTAATTAGCTCTCTCTTCCTGTCCTTTTTAATTTCTCTCTCTCTCTCTCTCTCTCTCTCTCTGTCTCTCTGTTGCTTTGGCTCTACCTCGCACTTGTTGTAATATTGTAATATATTCGTGTGGAGTCCTACCCCTTTTAATGTATAAAAATTTAATAGACAATATAGTGATTAACCTCTCGCCTCTCACATTCAATCCATTCCATCAGGGCTATTATTCACATTAGCACTCACGCAAGTCGTTCCTTCGAGCGCGCTACAGAGAGAGACAGAGAGAGAGAGGGGGGCCCGAGACAATGGGAGAAAAGACGTTCAAGAGACAGAAAGAGAGAGACAAGCAAAAAGAGAGGAAAAGGGAGAAACAGAGATTAGAAGAGAAAGAAAAAGAGAGAATGACAGAAACACAAAAAAATAGAAAGAGAGGAAGAGAGAGAAAGAGGGAGAGATCGAGGGAAAGAGAGAGAAAGAGAGGAAAAGAGAAAACAGATAGAAAGAGAGAGAAAGAGTGAAAGAGAGGAAAGAAGAAAGAAACCGAGAGAAAGAAGCAGAGATAGAAACCGAGAGAAATAGAAAGAAACCGAGAGAAATAGAAAGAAACCGAGAGAAAGAGAAAGAAGCAGAGAAAGAGAGAGACAAAGAGAGAAAAGAGAGGAAAAGAAATAAAATGAGAGAGAAAAAGAAAAAAAGAGAGGAAAACAAATAAAAAAAGGCAGAGAAAAACAGAAAAAACGCGAGGAAAATAAATAAAAAGAGAGAAAACGAGAGGAAATAAAATAAAAAGATAGAAAGAGAGGACACCAGACGAAAATAAATAAAAAGAGAGAGAAAACGAGAGGAAATGAAATAAAAAGAGAGAAAACGAGAGGAAAATAATTAAAAAAAGAATGAAAAAGAGAGAAAGAGAGGAAAGGAGAGGAAAATAAATAAAAAGAGAGGCAAAAAGAGAGAAAGAGAGGAAAATAAGTAAAAAGAGAGACAAAAAGAGAGAAAGAGAGGAAAAGAGAGGAAAATAAATAAAAAGAGAGGAAAATAAGTAAAAAGAGAGACAAAAAGAGAGAAAGACAGGAAAAGAGAGGAAAATAAATAAAAAGAGAGGAAAATAAGTAAAAAGAGAGACAAAAAGAGAGAAAGAGAGGAAAAGAGAGGAAAATAAATAAAAAGAGAG
>JAQGBT010004955.1:0-15347 GCA_034698585.1 Disparrhopalites patrizii
ATTTATTTATTTTTATTTATTTTTTATTTATTTATTTTTTATTTATTTATTTTTTATTTACAAAAAAAAGTTGATCCAAAAGGTGCCTTACCTCCTTTCTTTCCTGTCTTGCCTGTATAATGAAAAGGAAGAAGAAAAAAACAAATACACTACATACAAAACTAATAATAATGCAAAAGTAAACTAATAGTATAATCCTTCTGTCATCCAATGGGTGTCACCTGAATTTTTCCGGTTAATCCCTAGTTTATAGTTCCAGTTTTAAATTTAGCATCCTTCCCCTTCTCTGTCATCCTCACGGGAATCCCTTGTAATCTTTTGTGTGTCTTAATTTTTTTTAAAAAAACTACAAATTAATCCTTTTGGTGTGAAGCCAGAAGTGTCAGTTATATCAGTTGTAGTTGGTCCTTTTGTATAAGTCCTAAACTGGTCCCTCTTTGTCTTATGGGCCTTGTAATAAATGGGACATACAAAACAAAATTTATGTTATTGCACTTTACGGATTTTTTCCTCCTATATTTGCAATGGAACTTTACGGATTTTATCCTGCTATTTGCAATGGAAAGAGCCAAAAAAAAAAAATGCTTCGTGCCCCCAGCAGGGAGTCTGAAGGAAGCCGGTGGGTAATTGGAGTATGCACATTGGAAGATGCATAAGAATTATCCCACCTTCTCAGTCGTCCATTTCAACTGCTTAAAGCACTTGGAATAATTATTTTGGAAAAAAAATACGGGATGTGTGGATGTCCCATTATGCACACATCATCTGTAGTTGGATAGGGAAAAAAATGGCATAGGGCATGGGAGGATTTGTTCTTTTTTTCTGGTGAGTATACAAGAATAACATAAGGAAAGGTGAACGGTGAGAAGAATTGGGGAAAAAAAGATTCAAGATTCACTCGGAGCTACATTTGCTATTTGCTACCGTGAAGCATGATATTCGCACATGATATGATTGTGTCCGTAATGGTAGGACAATAGATTCTTTATTTCACAACTACAAAGCCATATGTTGTTCCCCCTTTGAAAAGAGACTTTTTTTTCACATCTCTACACCATTGAAGAAAGGAGAGCTTTTGTATTCTGGTAAAGTTGTTGTTAAAGGAAAGGATGGATTCTTTCTGGTCTTACCTACAGCAGAATTTGGAGGAGAGCGAGGGCACGAACAAGTCAAAAGGGACAACTGTTTTACAAGATTTTTAGATGCTCCTCGTGTCTTATCACACTGAATAATATGATCCATGCACACATCAAATGGAGATTCACACTCCTTGAGAGAGACTCAGAATCTACTTGCTTTTTTTTTTTGTTGGGATGCAGTTCTTGTAAAAATTCGCAATGAAGAAGAAGAAGAGGATAATGAGGAGGATGGAGGAGGTTAAAAGAAGAAGGAGGCTTGAAACAGGAAATTCTAGCTCAACCGGATTCACATACATTTGAAGAGAGAGCCCTACTAATATATAAGAGCCCACGGACCCCGTGTCTATCTCTTGAACTCATCCTTTTTCTCATCAGCTCTCACCATCCTCTCTCCTTATAATAATCCTTCCCTTCTATAATCCCTAAATCATCTTGAATAAATCCTTCTGTCTTCCATCAGACTTTACAGTCCAAGTCGGAATCTCTCCTTCTCTTTTCCTTCTGGTACAGGGTGGCAAGAGGAAATCATCCAACAAAAACATCGTATGCACAGCATCGTCTTTAACCAGGAGAAAATTAGGTTTTATTCATTCAGTGCAAATTCAGGGAGAAGTCGTTAAAATAGAATCGTAGTAGCAAGTTGTGGAGATTTTTCTGGGGAAAGTCTAAAAACAGAAATGACTACAAAGCTTTCTCCAATGCGAATCGAGCCGGGGGTTGTGGAAGATATGAAAAAAAATAGAGGAAAAAAATTATTGATGAATTATTTAATTACTGATCTAACTAGAAACATTCTAGTTCAATCAATATTGACCAAATTATGGCAATGTTTCTAAATAAAATTCAAAATTCCAATGTAATTGCACGACATTTTCTCCAAAATCCCGTTTCGGACTTGCCCCAATTAGAATGACCACAACTCAGTCAGAATTCGCTGGAGCAATTTGGAATATTTTTTGGATTGACAATAAAATTGTGCATATTATTTTTAATGAGGCAATATTATTTGTTTCGGGTCTTGCAAGGAGCTACAGGCTGAATGCCGTGGCCAAGCATGGATTAGAACGGTACAGGAGAAAGCTTGGGCGAGATTTCTGTTTTTCTCCACAGAAATCACTGTATCTGTTGCAAGGAATGACATCGGAAAAAATGTGAATTAAAATTCGAATTAAAACACGTGTTTTTCTTAATTATGAATACACATTTAAATTTCGGATATCTACAATATAAGTTCCAATTCCAATACAATTTTATTGAAATATTCAGACATGTGAATACATATTCAAATACTTTTCGAATACTCGTAAACATTTATTTGTAATTCAATCTGGGATAATTTGTAGCTTAAAATAAACGCAAAATCAATGCACAAAATTATAAATTGATTCCGCAACTCTGATTTTGCAACAATCAATGCTTTTACGGACGAAATAGTTACAATACAGATTACAGCCAATTAAAAAAAATCATTGTTGCAATACGTTGATTTTGCCCAAAAAAACTTGCCCGAAGGCGGGAATTAGCAACATAACGAAAGAATTTGCGAATACCAATAAAGTATCGGAATCCAAATGTCAAATTTTGAATAGGAATTTAAACGAATATATTTGTAATTATAAATTCCAATTAAAATATTTGTCTGACAAAAAATATGGATACTAATTCGGATTAAAATACTGAAAAACATGAATATAATTCGGATTTGAATTCCAATACCGATGCGAATGTCAGACCTTGTAATATTTGGTGTAAGTAACCGATTTGAAGGAATTTTTTCTTGAACACGCCAATTTGTGCGCAAACCTTCTGGTTTCAGATTGAGCATTGAGCACTGTAGTTAAGGGGATGAATTTCTCTTGCCGCCCTGTACACACTGTACACTGTACACCCTTCCACCCAGACTTTTTCGCATCCAATAAGCTCCATCTCACATTCTCCATTTAATCCTCTCTTTCTCTCAGTTTCTCTCTTTCTCTCTCTGTCTCACAATCCTCCCATTGTGATTAGACTCGAGAGAGGTGTATGATTAGAATCCACTCAAATCTGTATCTCTCATATCATCCACCATACTAAAGGTGTTGTACAGAAGCGTGTACGTCTTTTACCCCAACCAATTTGTAACCATCCCAAGCAAACCAAGGATTGAGGTATAGGAAAAACCACGAAAGCCCCCCCAAAAAAAGGAACAATAACAAAGTTTATTATTATTTTATCAAAAACTACTTGTCCCTTTTTTTTTATTAATATAACACGGAGATCTCTCTCCCCACGGAACTTGATACACAAGGAGGAAGTTACGGTAATAATCAAGTCAACAATTACATGCTGCTCTACCCCCCGTTTGGCCAAACCGCTTGTTCACGCAGCAAGGGCGCTAACCAGAATGTGCGTATTTCTTTCCTTTTCAAAAAAAAAAACATCAAAATACAAAAAAAAAGGGTTAAGAAACGTTTTAATTACTGGTAACACCAACATTTTCCCATCACGCACAAAGGGTTGAGCTGAGGAAAATGAAAGAAAGAAAAAAAACTAAACCGTTTTGCCAAAGACTTAATCACATCTTTTTTTTTTTTTGAAAGGAAACTCCTTCTCCCATGGCCTTTTGACCATGCAGGTGACATACAAAAGGGAGGAATGACAACAATTGAACAAGGAAACTCTATAGGCTCGTATTATCTTTTAAGGAGGGGGGAAAAGGTCTTGAAGAAGAAAAAAAAAACTGGATGTTGACAAACAGTTTGTTGGGATAAAGCAAGTGGATGATGATGATTTGGCGAGAGACAGAGCCATTACACGCTCTGATATCTATTGCAAACCAGATTGGACACACATGATTAGTTCGGAAGGGGCTAGGCATTAGTCAGGTAATAATGTAATTAGCTAAGAGAATTTTAGTAGGCATTTTACCAGTTTTTTTTTTTTTTTTGAAGAGGCAAACAAAATAGGAATTACTACGCTCCACTTGAGCCTTTTCCCCGGCGAGGGCGAGGGAGTTTTAGTAATAATTCCAAAGGAATTGCAGAGGATCATGTTAGACTAGTAATTTCGTAAATACAATAATGCATAATTTCCATTTGGGAATGAATGGGGCAGGTAGAGCAAAGAGCAGCATGAGGCTCGGATCTAATTACAGCTGCAACTGCCCCTCCGTCCATAGTCAGAGTTAGTCGAGGGAAAGGCTTATCATGTTGTATAGAAACTTTTTTTTTTGTTTGGAATTCACTGCAGGAATATAATTAGGATTGTACTAGACCAAAACCCCCGTGCAGAATCTTTCTTTCATGTTTATGATCCGAGCCAGAGACAATTTACTGTCGATTTGTAAAGTTTACTTTATCGTCCCATCGAGAAATCTCACGTCGTCGTATTAAAAAGTCTTTTATCCTTCAAAAAAAGTCTTCTTTGAACGTCTTTTGCATTTTTTGAACCTCTTTTCCCTTCTTTTGAACCTCTTTTGCTCTTTTGAACGTCTTTTCCCTTCTTCAAGAAAAATTCTTCTTTTGCCCAAAAAATTGGTGAGTGATTCGTGTGAGAGACAGAAAATGAGGGATGAGAGAGAGCCCAGGGGATTCCCCTTGAACTTATTCCACATTATATTTTTGCAGAGAAAAAAAACCGCAAAGGTGTATTAGTATATGCATATACATTTAGTAAATGTATACATATGTCTAGGATATTATCACGAGACTCATTACAAAATGGGAAAAAAGGTACTTGAGAAGTGCAATGGAATGTAATTGAATTAAGGGAGATTTTTTCCCTCTTTTTTCTTTCTCACTCAATGCTGCCTGTATGCAGTTGCCTTATTAGTGGGGGCATAACCGTAGAAAAGCCAAGAAGAAATGTTGGGGTGAAATAATGGGGAACCTACTGAGAAATGAATTGTTTGGGAGAATTGAAAAAAAAGGGATAAAAAGTATTGTGAAGAGGAAGAGGATTGGAAGGGTGGAGGACCAGCTGATACTCAATCAAAAGGTGGAAACTAACAGTTTCTATGTATGAACGCATTTAAGGAGAAGAATTCGTAGAGAGAGCTCCGTGAGAAGAAAATGTGGATGATGTTATACCTATATAGTTTACAATCTGTGAAGAGATCTAGAGATAGGAAGAGAGGAAAGGATTGAAAAAATAAAAGGAGAGAAAAAAAGATCCTCTCATTTCCTCTCTTCCCTTCTCTTCTGCTCTGTGAAAAAAAGCTTTTGCGAAAAGCCGGCTTTATGCTTCGTAAGAAGAAAAGAATAGGAGGAAACGGGACATTTTTTGGAGAAAAATTAAAGAGGAAAATACTAAATAGAAATGTCTCTAATTATCGTCTATACCCGATCGATTCCTTTGAGAAGAGTAACAAATAAACAAATATAATATTTACACCGCCCTTCACACATGCAGGGACACTGTGAAAAGCCCAAGGTCTCTTTGCAGCTGTTCTAACACCAGCTAATGCCCATATAATTACAGTCTTAAGTCATTTCCTTCAAATATTTTGAAGGATAACAATACAAGAGAAGAAATGACAAATATCTGTCAAGGAAAAATGCTGAGTTCAATTTCTTGGAGGTGCAAAATTAAAATTGACAAATATCGTGACATTTATGGCCGTCGGAGAAAACTCAGCCACGAACGGCTAAAATGTGGGAATTTCTTTTTAGCAATTGCAATTAAGATTAAAGGCAATTGTTATAACGAATGGCAATGAGTCTCCCGTGATTTCTTTTGGGATTCAGGGGCATTTTCGATTTGGAAAGAGACAATTCCCAGGGAAGATCCACCTGCTCCTAATTACTTTCGGTGCATTTCGTACATACGAACAATAAATCTGTACGCCGGATTTTTTTATTTTAAATATGTATTTCAGTTTTCATATTGCAGATTAAGATTGAATGTATGTTACGTAAATGCCTAGGTTATAAGCATATCTGTTATACTATGCATGTGTATATCATCCTGACATTTGTACGAGATTTAAGGAGCTACAGAACCACATCTGCCCTTTCTTCCTCGTTCATTCTACAAAATTGCACACAATTCTGCTCTGAAATTCTTTTTTGTTTTGCCCCATTCGTGAACTTTTTATTTGAAAAGAACAATCTGAAGGGAGAAACATAGAGATTCTCATTGAAAAGATTCATTAAGACGCGGATACGGCATTCTCTGTAAAGCTTTGAGAGCCTCTAAATTATTTGCTCTGACTTTTCGCACTCTTGGTGGCATTAGCGAAAAGCATTATAGCAAGCTCAGCCTTTGCGATCATATCAAAGGAAGGGGAAAGAAATTCTTGGAGGAACACATCGCCTTCATGCCAAAAACTGAGTATTTATCCCCCGTTTACGATGACGTTATAGGGAAAGGTGAAATGAGAAAAATGTGTATAGAAATGCATCTTTTTGGAGGAGAAAATACTCGTTTTGGGGGAAGAGCAGAAACTGTGAAGGAAGAATAATAATTTAACTTCCAACAACCAAACAAATTGCTCAGTCAAAGTTCAGAGAGATGTCCTTTTCATTACATTATTATGATTACATTACTTGCTCATGAAAGAGGAAGAGATGCGGAAGGACGTGAGTCACGTCTCAAAAAAAGGAACAGAAAAAAAAATTAAATCTTTTAGATTTAAAAAATTCCAAGAAAAAAAATCGCCGGAAAGGAAAATCACCCTTTTTTTTTTTTGGTCACACGAATTGTGCAACCTGTTGGAAATCTGGTTGAAGGCAAGGAAAAGTGCATGAATTATGAGGCGAGGAATTATTGGCAATAAACACGTTACACATGGTGCCGGTAGGGAAGGGAAACGGTACCTTTTTTGCCTTTTTTCCATTCTACTTGTCTTTTCTCTCTCTCCTTAACCCTTTTTTTCACGACAAGAATCCCTTTTGTCAGCAATCTGCCGTGGTGTCGCAGAGGGAATTCTTTTTTGGAGGAGTTTATTATTCTCCCAACTACAAAGTTATGATTAGTTGATCTTTCACAGTGAAGCAGTTTTTCCTCTCCAAAAATCATTGTTCCCTTCATACGTTTTTTTTTTTTGGTCGGGGATGTAAGCGTGGGAGCAAAAATTCATGTAAATATGTACTTGATTTTTGTCCAAGGCTATAAATTTCTTCCGGTAAAATTACATCTTCTTCTATAGTTTTTCTTCTATAGTTTTTCTTCCGTAGTTTTTCTTCTGTGCTTTTCTTCTGTCGTTTTTCCCCTTTGCCACATCCATGAATTGTTTGGAGGACAAAGTCTATTGAACCTACCGCATTCCACCTCCCGTAAAAATGTTTTAAAGGTCCTCCATACGTTGTGTGCATGTAACATTCTTGGTCTTTATCATTATTTTTTCTGAGTGGAAGGAATAAAAGATGAGGCAGGAAAGGGGTAAAAAGAAGCATGTGGCTGAATTGAGGAACATTTCCCACATTTTATCTATTAGGACGTGGACAATCAGGAATGACACTGGCGATTCCGGCCTCACTTAACGACACATTCCATTTCTTTGGTCATCCTCACCATTTCCACCTGCTGCACCTTCCAAATTCCCGAGATTTACTTCCGGCATTCAGATGTGGGCTCGTAACGGGCAAAATGTGCACAAATACAAATGAAGAAATGCAAATTATTCCATTATTATTATTATTCAAAGAATTATTCAAGGCGCTTCATAGGCAAAGGTCAATACGCAAAGAGTTTGTCCAGTGATTCACAGCCTTCTTTCGCGGTGAATATTTTAATAAATAATTCATTTGATTTTGAAAAACAAAAATGTGAATGTCTGCGAAAGCTTAATTGTTGTTGGTTCCAACAATTCACAGGGACTAACCAGGGCATGCATAATGGGATTACTCCATCTTTGGTCCTTTGAAAGGGCTTTAACAAGGCTCAAGTT
Organism: Disparrhopalites patrizii; assembly: GCA_034698585.1. Lineage (NCBI taxonomy): Eukaryota > Metazoa > Arthropoda > Collembola > Symphypleona > Sminthuridae > Disparrhopalites > Disparrhopalites patrizii. The sequence continues at coordinate 8,008 of JAQGBT010004955.1, forward strand.
TTCTTTGTAAGTCATACAAAAAATTAATCCTTGGGAAGATAAAAATGTGTTATTCAGTGGATTTCCAACCCACTTTTGATTGTAACGGGGAAAGCCCATAAATCTTTTGATTCCGTTTAAACGCCGAGCACTAAGTGGATAAATACACTTTGGGAAAAGAGCTTTGACTTAACAATTATCCTCATTGGCAACATCCCGTCACTTCTTAAACGCCAAAAAGTGCCTTGGCGAACAGTTCAAATTTGCTCTTCTAACCGTCTTCGAGAGACCATTTAATCCTTTTGCCCTTCTCCAACTTTTTCTTTTTCCCTTTCAACATGATTATTTCAGTTTTTCAATTTTTTTCAAATTCCTCGAATATCTTGCTTAACCATGTATGTACGGGTTAAATAGGGACATTTTTCATTCCCTTTTTCCTTCGGAACTTTTTGTGTTAGTAGTTTATGGCTTGGATTTTTTTTTTACCCACAAAAGATTTTCCAACTCGATCGTCCTCTCTCTCGTCCAATATTATGTAGTTCGACGGCAGCTTCCGTGCACATCCAATAATGTTTTCAGGTTTGGCAATGTGTATTTTACTGTAGAAAAGGCGGGAGGGGAGAGTCACGACGAGAACAAAAGGTGAGAACAACAATGATAGTAATAATGCTGACCTGGATTTCAAACCGTCCAGGCTCTCCAATGCACTTTCAAAGGTCATTTGGAGCAACACTGTAATGGCCATTGTTGTTAGCTTTCACTGAACAAGAATTGTGAGGATTGGAGGATATTTTTTGGAAAGGAAATTTAATTATTGACCCCGCCTGAATGAGTATTAAGAGAAGACGGTGACCCTTCCGTGGGGATCATTGTTGGATATAATATAATAATAAAATTATATTGCTAATAACATTCATAAAGTGTGAGTCCGTGGAGGCATTGAAAGAGCTTGAAAAAAATATATAATCAGTACTTTTCGATTTTGCATCTCGTGCTGCATGCCAAAAGCTGTACATTCTGTATAGATAATGGAAAGTGTAATGCAAAAAAAAAATCTATTTTAAAAATTATTACCAAGGAAAGTTCCCCGTAAATGTCATCACGAGTTGCTGTATAAAAGGGAAATCATCGTAGAAAAATTGCATGGCATTGCCTACATTTGAACCGTTCAAAAAATCTGCTGTCTTTTTAGGCGAAAGTCAGTACAAAACATTTTTGTGTGTGCAAAACATTTTTTTAAGAATTACCAAAAATTCGTGTTCACATGAAATTTTGACCAATCTAATAGCAATTGTTCTTGGGAGAGTTGGAAGATTGCAGTAATCAGAAGAAATAAAAAAAAAAAGCATTGTAAACAAATTATTAGGTTCTTCCACCAATTTGGACACATGGTAAAAGGCGTTGAAGAGAAGGAAAGATGTGTGGATAACTGGCAGATGGACAACTGATGAAATGAATATTACAGTAATTAATCGCACGATCAAATATTTCCCCCCTTTTTTACTCCTCCAAGAAAACATCCCTTTGAACTAGTTCAGGTCACGAAAGATGCTGAGGAAAAAGCTTTATCAAAAACAATAAAAAACTTATGCCTGCATGGGCAGCAATAATCACATTAAATAGTTGAACATCCACCATTTCTCTCCCTTTTAAAAATATGACAAGTCTTGGAAAATATACGTTTTTATGATCTCTTTTTACACCCATAAAAAATACCTTGAATTGAGGTTTCCAATTTTTTTTTTCTCAACTGGCTTTTCCCTATTAAAGATGCTGAGGGACATAAATGCATAAGGACTTTATTGGACTTCAGGCCTCAATTGTGAAGGAGTTGAGCAGGATTAGGACATTTCATTTATTTTTATTTTTTTTAAAGAGAAAAGCGATATGATTGTTGGAGAATGTAAACTAGGGTGACATTGTTACTTAATTGAGGACGTGAAGACGTCATTATATTTTTTAAAAAAAGGTTTTGGGCATTGTCAACTCTTTTTTTTTGTCAAAACATCTTCCAATCTTAAGTCAAATCTTGACTCGCTCCCTGCTTTTTTATGCACTAAACTTGCCTCTTGGAAAGGACCAAAAAAAAATATGTTGCTTAAGAAAGTGTTTGCCCAGCTTTTGTGGGACATTTAAATGAGTCCATCAGAAGCTTATTTATAGATTTAAACAGGAGAAGCCTGTGCATACATCTTTATCTCAATCTCCTTTCTTTTTATTTTCTTCGCCCACTTTTTATCATTCGGCCCTAATATATTCTTCTTCTTTGAGTTTCAAATTATTCTCCTTTAAATTATATTTCCCTACACATTCACACAACTAACGACGGGGCGAGTGAGGCAGGTCTCGTTCTTGGAGCTTCTTCTCTTTGATTTTTTATCACAGGATTTTCTCGTTATTTATATGCACCAAAGAAGAAAGTAGGGAAAGAAAGGGCTAAGGAGGAACTTGTCGTATGTGGTACAAATATTGCATATGTAAACATGCAAATTGTAAATTCACGTAATTTTTGCGTGTTTGTACGTAATTCAAAAAAAAAAAATATCACTTTAACACCTGGATATAAGTAGATAGATTATTATCATGTCTCACAGGGCTCCTTTACATACTGTTTGCTGTCTCATTAAGCTTATTATCCTCAATCCCAAAGGGGTACAATGCGATACTGGCACATTAACCAAATACATTTGTATACATACATAGGTGCATACACCTTCAGATATAATGTTCTGCCTAACTCATGAATCCTCGAACAGCTAAAAGTCCTCAGAGTTCCCCACAAGTCAAATCTTAGACCTTATGACAAGCTCGGAAAAATTCACATAAGCGTCTCAAAAAGAAAATATTCGGGGGAAAATAATGCTTTTAATTATATTCGCTATAGCACAGATTTATTTGGGCTGATTTGCATGGAAACAAAGGGATTAATAGCACACCTTTTTCAAAATTTGCACCGCGGAACTTCCTGTCTAGGCCATAAATCCATGTGCATTGGTGAATTTTTTTAACTACCTGCATATCTTCCTAATTCTTAAAATGGATTAATTACTTTTGTTCATGTGGACAGAAAAGGCAATGTGCCGGGATCTTTTCGGCGAAATTCACTTATTACGGTATCACATTTTTTGCATCCTTTATTGACCAAGGAATGACATCCGAAAAAATATGAATTAAAATTCGAATTAAAATACGTGTTTTTCCTAATTATGAAATACTTTAAATTTCGGATATCTAAAATATACATTCTAATTCCAATACAATTTATTCAATTATTCAGACATATCAATACGTATTCAAATACGTTTCGCATACTTTGAAAAATTTATTTCTAATGCGATCTGGGATAATTTGTAGGTTCAAATAAACGCAAAATCAATACACAAAATTACAAAATTGACTCCGCACCCCTGATTTTGCAAAAATCGGTGCTTTTATGGACGAAATAGTTATATTGCTGCCAATTGAAAAAATCATCGTTACAATACCTTGATTTTGCCCAAAAAAACTTGGTCGAAGACGGGAATTAGCAACATAATGAAAGAATTTTGGAATACGAATAAAGTATCGGAGTCCAAATGTCAACTTTTGAATAGGAATTTGAACGAATGTATTTGTAATTATAAATTCCAATTAAAATATTTCTCTGACAAAAATATGAATACTAATTCCGACTTAACTACTGACAAATATGGATCCTAATTCCGATTAAAATACTGAAAAATATGAATATAATTCCTATTTGAATTCCAATGCCCATTGGAATGCCAGACCTTGGTTTATTCATTAAACAATTACTTATGCGTTTATTTTAACCAAGTATTCCCATTTATTTCTTGGTGTATAAGCATATAGATTTAATTACGGTAAAGAATTGCTTGTACAAGTTCCATGGATTATCCCTGGGAATTAAGAAGACACGGAGTTGATCCAGTTTTTCCTGATGGAAGTTTTTATTGCCCACGTCTGGCCGTGCATATTGGGAATAAAGCATTTAATTCTGGTTCCCATCGCGAGACAAGAATTATAACTGACATCATCAACTTTGGATGACTTTGCGTGAGTGAAAAGGTAATTTCCATATTGTCAAAGCTGTCAAGCTGTAGCTGATTAGAGGAAGTAAATGGTAGAAAAGGTCCGTCTTCTCCCGAGCATTTCCCCCTTATCAAATCCTCTCAAGGCTTAAAATCCTGGCTGCATTCCTTCACATAGGATTCTCGTTAATCATTTGAGTAATCCGGGATGACAGATTAATTTAAATTAGAATGATGACCAACAATGTGTGTCTTGTGCATGCTCTAACGGAAAGATTCCCCACCAACTCATCTAACCTCCTATCTCACACCTGTAATACATATCCAAGAAGATATAGCCACACATAAAAAATAACAATTGTTAGCTGATCAGCTCCCTTTAATGTAAAACGTTTCACTTAGTCATCTCTTCTCCTTTATTATCATTGCAAAAGAGGGGAAAAAATGAAGTTGCTCCGAGTCTCGTTAAGAGCACGCATTTAATCCATTTGTTAGTTCTGCACCCGCAACAATTGCTCACTTGTCCTTTCCTGATTTGTTCCCACTTATAACTTTATTATGACTTTCCATATCCCTTCAAATTCCCTCGGAAACTCCTCTTAGCAGTTGGCTAACCTCACATTGGACAGTTTCACGATGACTGGCCACGCTGAGGGAAATATGGGAAAAATAATGACAATGGTAATATTTGTAATAAAAGTTGTAAATACACGCATTAGTTGTTTAGTTTTCTCCTTTCTCACACTCTTTGCAGGTGAAAGTGTGAGGCTTTGCCGAGTTACGACGGAGTTCATGTGAAGCGATTTTGTTTTGTTCCGTTTTTTCTTTTATGATAAAGAATTAACGTGGGATTGATAGGGGAAACGTGTATATGCATATATCATATACCCTCTGTATATATGTATAGCTCTGTAATACAAACTTTCCCCATGGCAAATCCCGTATAATGGTATAATATCCTACATGCCTTTATTATTTTATATGACTCAAATAAATGGATTTTTTGGAGGGACGGAGAGCGTCGACAAGAAAAATATTGGGGTAGAAGCGCATAAACGACAGACTGATGAGAATATTAAAGAAAAATTGAGTTGGTCAAAAAGTTATAATAAAAAAAAATGGAAGCTGGAAGCAAGATTCGCTTTCTTGACTACAGATAATGGGCAGTGTGGCTTTTTTGCCTTGCAATTTAATGTGAGGGTGATTTGCATATGAGGGCTTTGATGCGCGAAAAAAGGGAAAAACTGACTAGAGAAAAATGGTATATCTGTAAGAAGGGAAATATTAAAGCCGGTTATATGGGAGATTATGATGGGGCCTTTCCCCAGAGGGTGGGATACTTTCTCAAGATCTTCCCTGTCACTAGGTCAAGGATTCTTCAAGAGAAGATGCGAGTACGAGGCGTTGAAACAAGTTCAGAATTAATAAGAAGAGAAAAAAAGGGTTTACAGTACATGACAATAATCTTGCAAAAGAATGCACTAAACTAATCCATTTCTCTCGCCAATCGATTTCCAATACTGTTTTCTTTTAATTTTCTCTTAATTTTGTTGTCGTCATTTGTCATGAGACGAGCCATTGTGAGGCTCGGCGTTTTGACCTGCGAAGAAAAAAGAAAGGTCAGTGTCACGTTACACTTTTTGCAGTTATTTCCTACGATTTTAGCTTGTCAGTTTTTTTTTTTTACGGGAAAAAAGGCGAGGATGACATTGTAATTTGCAACGTGTAAAAATCCTGCCACTCCCCTCGAGCATCTCTATTATGTGGGCATTTTTTGTGACAGCTGCACTTTGACGGTGTCATCATTTCCCAGGGAAAGACAAAAGGAGAAATGGAGGAACAATTAAGTTAATCCCTTTTAAACCTTTTATTTTACACGCCTGCCCAATGCACTTTTTCTGTCTCTCACACCTTCTTTTTGCACATCTTTAAAGGGCGAAGACGTTTGGTGGCCGGAAGATGATTGTGTCTCGTCAGAATGTGGCGAGGGAGGAAATATTACATGTCATCCATTCCGTGATGATACACAAATTCTGCCCAAGTTAATTCTTCTTCAAAGTTAATTCTTCTCCCAAATCCTGTGACATTTCTCACGGACGTCCCGTGAAAATTAATAATAAATGTCCACCCAACCTTCTTTGGAGGTCTTCAAGGTCAATGAAATCCCGGGGCATTCATGCATGTTGAATTGTTGAAGGAAGATTTTATTCCATTGTTTCTATGGGAAAGGGTTAATGGGGAATTCTCGGGAATTTTGGTGAGATTTTGTGAAGATTCTAAGGGGGACGTTTCAAGATCTTTGTTCTGGTCCAAACCTTCCCTTTCCTTCCCTGTAGATGTTGCTAGTGTGTCCTGGGCAGGATTGTGGAGTAGCAGAATTCTCTATGAGGGATTTACCCTGTAATAATCCAAAAAAATATGTTTAGCTCCAAGCCTTAAGCCACTTTGGCTCTTCACTGCCCACGTAATTATGTAAAGGGCGGAAAAAGAATTTTTGCAGGACTCATAGAGAAGCATTTATTAACTGATATGAAAAGGGCTCGTCCAAGGTAGAATTATGTCAGCAAGGGGAATAAATCCTGCAATTTATAGACAGATTAGTACACTGGCAGTACTAATCTCTGCAGGTACTCTCTAGAAGGATCTCTAGAAGAGCTTTGGATCCCTCTGGGCTGTTGTCACCCTCCGTTGGATAAATCCAAAGCCTCCAATTTCACATCTTCCACAAAAAATCCTTTCTGATATTTTTTTTTATTTCTCTCCGCCATTTTGCTAAATCCTAACGAAAATCATCTTCTAAAAGTTTCCTCCCAACGAAAATCTTGAAGACGAAAAAAAGAATTTGAAATCCACAAAACAACTCCGAGCAATTCTGTTCCACCTGTAAATCTTAAAGGGTTTAATGCCAAAAACAAGTTCGCATTTTTTCAAAAAGACAACTGGAGGCAAAATGGATTTTTGCGAGGGATATTACACGTCATAAATCTGCTCCTTTGACACAAACGCCAGAGGGAATGCACAGAGAGATTGGGACGAGGAAAAATCATGAAATCAGCTGTCAGTTAAGTGTCTCAATTGTTGATGGGAAGTGTAATATTAAAACAATTTGAAATTAAAACGAGTTAAAAAATATTGCATGATTTTCTCTTGGGAGATTTCAGTCTTTGATAAATATAAAAAAAATTGATAAATATAAAAAAACTATTTTTTTCCCCATTTATTTTCTCCATTTATTTTCTCCATTTATTCCAGCACGCGCTGAGCTTCTGTGTGATACTCCATTTATTTTTTTCTGCTTGTTTTCCCCCATTTTTCTCTCTCTCTCCATCT
>JAQGBT010004956.1:0-15346 GCA_034698585.1 Disparrhopalites patrizii
AATAAATAATAATAAATACAAATAAGGTCAAAACAAAATAAAAAGTAAATAAATAATAATAAATACAAATAAGGTCAAAACAAAATAAAAAGTAAATAAATAATAATAAATACAAATAAGGTCACAACAAAACAAAAAGTAAATAAATAATAATAAATACAAATAAGGTCAAAACAAAATAAAAAGTAAATAAACGTCCCACAAAAATAAAAATTGGAGAAAATTCAAATATGAAATTAGAGAACTTGCATTTGCAAAAGAGATAAGCTAGTATAAAGTAATAACGGTAAAGAAATGCAATAAAAGAAAGATGATCAGAGAAGTAAAAAAACGAAGAAAGAAAAAGAACACAAGGAACAAAATACATGTGCCTATAATGGGACCGATGGGAGATGAGCGTCGAATGGTGGAGAAAGGCAAAGAAACTGATAATAATAACAGAGAAAAAACTGGTGAAAGATGAATGGAGAAAGTTAAATGGAACTCTTGGGGTAGAAGGGAAAATAGAAGCAATCCTCACATGCTCTCACCATACTCCGTGGCGGAGACCAGACTTCATATATTGATTAAATGATTAATCATCCATTTAATCAAGAGCCTCCAGAGATCCTTAGCCACAGCTCAGGAGGAGACCGCGTGGGGAGGGGAAATTCTGGGAAAGGCGAAAACTGGAGAGAAAGAGAGAGAGAGAATAGGAAAAGGTACAAAAAAGCCAAGGCGAGAGTGAGTGCTTTCAAAAATGAGGAATCTACGATAATCAGAATAAATGCGAAGAAAATAGGGTTACCTCTTTAGGGAAAAAGGTTGGATGCCAAAACGAAAGAAAAGTAAAAGTATGGAGAAAGTAGGAAAGTGCAGAGAATATAGAGAAAGTAAGTAAGTAGAAAAATGAACAGAAGATGAAGCAAGTATACAAATGGACAGAATATGCAGAAAGTAGAAAAGTGCACAAAATGTTGAGAAAGTAAGAACATGCAAAAAATATGAAGAAAGTCAGAAATAACCTGACCAGGTAGAAACTAGAAAATATCCTGAATATGGAGAAAATAGAAACGTGCACAAAATATAGAGAAAGTAAGGACGTGCAAAAAATATGGAGAAAGTAGGAAACAATCTGAATATGGAGAAAGTAGAAAATATCCTGAGTAAGGAGAAAGTAGAAAATATCCTGAACATGTAGAAAGTAGAAAAATGCACAAAATATAGAGAAAGTAAGAACGTGCATCAAATATGGAGAAAGTAGATAAATGTCCAGAATATGGAGAAAGTAGAGAAATGTCCAGAATATGGATGAAGTAGAAAATATCCTGAATATGGAGATATATAAAAGTGCAAAAAATATAGAGAAAGTTAGAGAGTGCAAAAAATATGGAGAAAGTTAGAGAGTGCACAAAATATGGAGAAAGCATAAAAATTTCCAGAATATGGAGCAAGTAGGAAAGTGCACAGAATAGGGCAAAACGTGTAACAATATGGCTAAGATAAATAAGGAAAACCGCAAGAGAAAAGAGATCCCAGGAAAATATCCGGTGAAAGTCGGAGGAGAAAGTTGTAGAAAAACTGCAGGAGAGAAATCCGCCCATTCAGGCCTGGTGGCTGCATTATGTATAGAAAATGCGCAAAGTGTATGGTCCCGAAAAAAGCCCCATTATTACAGAGTTTACCCAAGGCCTGAAGGTGAAAGTGGAGGACGCAGGTACGGGAGAAAGAAAGAAAAAAGCAGAAGGATCTTTCTTTTTCCCTGCTACTTCATCCTCAAACGAAGGCATTTGTAGGCACTGTGGAGGAAAATTGTAGGAGAAAAAAAGGGATTTAAAATGAAATCATGGAATTTAAACGTATACACGTAACTGACATCTTATGCTCCTTTTCCCTTTCATTCTGTATGTTTTCTCCTTTTATTCCGTCTCACTTTCCCAGTTGGTTACGTTTTTACCTTAAAATCAGATATTATACTGCCGTGCGTTCCCATTTATACGAATATCATTCATGTTTTTGTTCTTTCTTTCGCAGAATCTTTCTATTTGTGTTTTCTCTACCTACATTGTGCATGCGTTTCACGCCCACGCTTTTGATTTCTATTTGCATATTGTCTGCATTTTCTTTATTTTTCCGCAGCTTTTCTGTTCAAAACTTTAGCTGTAGGATTTCAAGTCTTACATTGTTGCTTTTTGGGTGTATTTCTATGCACTTTCTTTGTTTCTTTATGCTTCACTGCTTTTTCTTGGTTATTTTGTTTAGTTTTAGCTGTGGTATTTTCTGGGTCCTCTTTTCAAGTTTTTTATCATCCGACTTTATATTATATCTATTAAAGTTTTCTTTATATTACGTTTTTTCCGTTTGAATTGGCTTTCTGTATCTATTTTGGTGCTGTCTATTTGTATTCTGACTTTTCTAGATTCATTTATTTTATTTATTTATGATTATTTCTCTTACTTTTTTTCTGCTCTTGTTTGGTAATTTTCTGCTTTTTATTAGTTTTTCTGCTTTCTCTTCGCATTTTTCTGTTTTTATATGGGTCTGAGTGGTCTTGTTACTATTCTATTTGTTCTTGTATTTAATTGTTTTCTCGGTATGTATTTACTTTATCTGAATCTCGTTTGGCTGTATATATTTTACTATTTCCTAACGCTATTTTTATCTTAATTTCCGGTTTAATCATCCATCTTTAAATTTGCATTCTTTAATTTTTCATAGTGTTATATAATAATAGTTCATCATAATTGCTGATACACTTTTTCCAGTATTATTGTCTTGCTTCCAAATCCTTACTCACCTGTATCATTCGATTTCCATCCGTCGCTCATTAATTTTGCATTTTGTTATTCCATTTTTTCCACTCGTTTCTCATTCTTTCACACATTTTTCTATTTTTCGTAATTCTTCTCTCTCATCTTGTATTACATATTCAATTTTCCCTCCTTGGTTCTTTCCTCTCATTTTGTATTTGTGCATCTTTTCCTCGGTGTACGGGTGACTGGGATTATTGTTCGTATTTTGTTTTCCCCCCCTCTAATTCATTTCCACCAATCTATCTTCTTCCCCCTTACATTTCCCCATTGTGAGCTAGTTTGTCTTCTTCACAGACAGAACCTTCTTTTTTTTCTCCTCTCAACATCCCTGAAGGCCTGAAAGGCTCAGTAGAAGACGAAGAAGAGAGAGACACGAAAAAAGGACTGGTGACAATAAATTTGTTGTGATGCGCAGGGACACGTACATTGCTCCCTGAGCACCCACTAGGTACATACATGTACATATAATTATATATGTACATATATATAGATATATGCAAACACACACGCATATGCACGTAACATGTAGTGATATACATACCATTTGACTTTACCTTTCTCCCTGTCAACTCGGGGAACCACACACCAAAAAGAAACTTTCTCCCCGGTGCAAATGCATTTTTTTCACCTTTTTTTTTTTTCACTCCGGCAAAAAGAGATGGAATTTATGGGGGAAAGAACGCACCGTAGAAGCGGAGAAACATAGGGAAGCTGAAGCTGACTCAAACAGTCACCCCTTTTTTTATTCAAATGTCCACTCCATATAGCAGATGCCAAATGTGATGCAATTCAAGGAAACCTAACTTTTTTTCCCTCTCCAATGAAACTTGACGTCATCTCCCGGCTGCTCTCCAATCTCCCCAAAAAACTATTTACCCCCAATTTTATTATGTTATTCCAACTGTGGGAAAAGTTGTGGTGGTTTCTGGTGGGATACAAAATTATTCACCGGCAAAAAAAAAAGTGAACTTTCATCATTCTCCCATTATGTGGGTAAACAGTTACTGGCAGGTTCGACTTTTCCCGGCTAGGAGATTCACCGTTCTGTTGTGGGAGGGAGATGCACTGGAGAAATATTTGGATATTCCCGGGTATTTTTAAAAGGGCGCCTCTTAGTGGGATGTTGACATTTTACAGTGGGAAAGTGCATACATATCTCTACGTAATTTTTTACGGTGCAATTAGAGTTACTTATCGTATATTTAGTTTATATTTCAAACTTGGAATCGTACTTGAAATTTAATTTTTAAGTCGGCATTTGGAGGAAATTCGAACTCAGTTAACAAATCGATGGAAAATAATCTCGCAAGTAAAGGCAACAAGTTTTCGTCATGGTAAATCTCATAAGAAAATCAAGCAGGTTTTTTTTGTATGTTTTTTGAATTTGAAATTTCAAAATATTTTCTCCCGCGCTATGGGTTGAAATTTATTACTTTAAGGAATATTAACAGCCATTTTAATTATAGTTTTAACAACAAATAACCTCAAAAATTGAACTTGGTATCGGATCTAGCTAAGCTGCACAATTCCGAACTCGACAATTTAAATAAATGTGTTATCTGATTAATTTCTAGTATCTTAAAAACAAATTGTCAAGCACTAGCTTAAAATTTTCGAACTTGAAATTGAACATGGCATACCAAAATTGATACTCAAAAAATTAAACTTGAACCTATAAGGAACTCTATTTGCAGCATCCATTTTATCCCTTTGTTACCTGAGGCAAAAAGGCATATCTTGATCCATATTCCATGCACATTGGAATTTTGTGGGCGTTTGCCTCAACTAAATTAATAATGCTCATAAAGCTGTATGGAACTCGGATTTGAGGAAGACATGCACCATCGTATAATTAAAGCCCTGGTACTTTCACCCGGGACAGTGACCATACTAATATATACCTTGAAAGATTTTGATGGAATACCATACCAGAACGGAGGCTATTTGTATATACAGTGGAGTCTCCTTATAACAGCGTCCAACGGAACACAACATATTGCTTTTGTAGAAGGAATGCTGTTATAGATAAAAAATTTATTATGCATTCCGTGTAAGAGCTGCTTGCTGTGAATTTCCTGATGTTATAATGAACATGCTGTTAAACGGAGGCTCCATTGTACATAGATACGTGTACACAGATAAATATGTATATCCCTTCTAGCTCCAGGCCATGAATTCAACTGCATGTTATTAGATAGTTTGTCCCGCACCACATTCCTTCCCCCTCGCCGCTAACTAATACGCCTAAGTGAGTGAGTGAATGAAATGCATGGGTTGTGGAATTCCCCGTTGTATTAAGGACGAAGAGGAGAGGGGAGAATGGATTTCTCCTGGAAAAACTTGGGGATGAACAAAGAATTAGAAGCTAGAAAAAAGGGGTAAGTAGGAATAATAGTACAAAATGGGGAACATGTTTCCCCTATTGAACATGTAATGTTAAATTGTGGGCAGATTATAAGACCTCTAAACAAGACCCCGTTACTATGGGTGAGTGTAGAAAATAGAGATTGAAGGGGAAATAGAGAATTAAATAGAGAATTAAATAGAGAATTAAAGAAATAGGGGATTACAGAATGCGGTGAGAGAGATAATAATGCAGTGAGAGAGAATAAAAGAGAAAGTCTTGTGAATAACATGCAAACATGAGATAAATTATGGAGGATATCCAACAAATATGGAATCATCAAAAATTTTAAAATGGATGAATCAACAAATTGAAAAGAAAGAAAGACAAAAGGGGAAATCCATCGCTAACGGGAACAAGAGTAAGGAGAAAACCAATTGCTATAAAGAAAAGGTGAGAAATGATAGGGAAAAAATCATAGAAGAATGAAAAATAAACGATTTAAAACGGAGACAAAAGAGGAAAAAGAAAATCAATTGTAAGAAATGAGAGAAAAAGAGAAAACAGAAACGAAATAGAAAATAAATGGTAACCAATGAGACAAAAAGAGAAAATAAATCGTATGGAGGCAGAAGCGACAAAAAGAGAAAATAAACTCTGGAGAATGAAGAGATACAAAGAGAAAATAAATTGTAGAGAAAGTAGAGACAAAAAGAGAAAATAAATCGTAGAGAAAAGAGAGACAAAAAGTGAAAATAAATTGTAGAGAAAGAAGAGACAAGCAAATAAAAATAAATCGTAGAGAAAAGAGAGACACACGGAGAAAATAAATCATAGATAGAGAAAGAAGAGAGGAACCGGAAAAAATCGTAGAGAAAAACACGAAAAGTAATGATAAATTGAATAAAGGAAAATTGGAAAATGGAGAATATCTGTAAATTCAAAAAAAGTTAAATATAAAAATGTAAAATAAATTCTAAAAAGACGACAGAAAAATAAATTGTAAATAGAGAAGATACAAAGAAACAAACAAAATAGGAAAGCAATTTTTAAAAAACAAGCGACAAAAAAGGGAAGCACATTGGTACAGAAAGGCAAAACAGACTGCAAATCAGTAAAACGTAAAATAAATAAATTGACTGGATAAATGGCGGCAAATGAGAACAAGAAATAAAAAACAGACGACGAGAATAACAGAGACAAAAGAAAACAGACAGAAAAAAGATATAAAGTAGATGCACCCGACAGAAGATTCAAAGAAATGTGTCCTAAATGTCAAACATAGCTTTCCGGAGACAAAAGAAAGAGAGAGAGAGACGCAATATACAGCAATCAAAGTATCTTCCGCAGACAAAAAACATGAAATGTGCAAAAAAAACGAGAGGGAAATACAGAAATGTATATCTGAGTAAAAGTTTGGTGGCAGTACAAGATATAAAAAAGGGATTTAGAGAAAAACGCCCGTGACATAGAAAGCTTTTAGTAATGGATAAACGCCATTGCAAAAGAAGGCCAAGAACCAGTGAGTGCACAATTGATTGTGTCATGAGTGGGCGAAAATTACGTGTAAAAGAAAGGACCCTCGTTAAATTAAAATAACTTGCTCTAAGCTCGACCGTATAAAAGTCTCGAGCATTGAAAGCTGCTGAAAGGATTCTTGAGCGGAAATTTATTTGCATCTAAGAAAAAAGCGAACCTCTGAAACTCTCAATCTCTCCGTCTCTCTCTCTTTCGTTGTCTGTCTCCCTTTCTCTTTCTCAATCTCTCCCTCACTCTTTCGTACTGTCTGTCTCTCTTTCTCTCTCTCTCACTTGCGTTCTATCTGTATCTCTTTCTCTCTCTCAATCTCTCTCTCTTTCATTGTGTCTGTCTCTCTTTGTCTCTTTGTCTCTCTCTCTCACTTTCGTTCTATCTGTCTCTCGTTCTCTCTCTCTCACTTTCGTTCTGACTCTCTCTCTCTCAATCTCTCACTCTTTCGTTCTGTCTGTCTCTCTTTCTACTTCTAAATCTCTCTTTTCCCTTTTATCTTTCTACTTCTAAATCTCTCTTTTCCCTTTTATCTTTCTACTTCTAAATCTCTCTTTTCCTTTTTATCTTTCTACTTCTAAATCTCTCTTTTCCTTTTTATCTTTTTACTTCTAAATCTCTCTTTTCCCTTTTATCTTTTCACTTCTAAATCTCTTTTTCTGCCTCTCTTTCCCTGTCTAAATCTCTCTCTTTATTTCGATCTTTCTCTGTTTAAATCTCTATCTCTGTATTTCTGTAAATCCTTCGTTCACTCTGTCTAGGAATGTCCTTCTATCTGCCAGCTCTCTCCGTCTTGCCCTGTTTCTAAACCTTTCTCTCTGTCTGCCTCCCTCTCTCTTTTTCTCTCTTTCTCTCCATCTTTCGTTGCATCTCTAAACCTCTTTCTCTCTCTTTCTCGAAATCTATTTCTTTTTCCCATTATAAATCTCTGACTGTTTCTTTCTTTTTTCTCTGTGTCACTCTCTCTCTTTCTCTTTGCCAATTCCCTCTCTCTGGCTTTTCCTTTCTTCTCGAAGCACAATATAGCACAATCAAAATGCATCAAAGAATCTAAAGATGTCGGTTACGGACAAGAGTGGAGGGACCCTAGAAAGTCGGAGTGCCTAAAGGCTATAAGAGAAAAAAGTTGTTGAGTAGGTGGCCAAGGACTAAGGACTCTGAAACTTGTGCCAAAGAATAAGAGACAATTCAGAGAGAGAGAGGCAGAGAGACAGAAAGTGAGAGCAGGGAGAACTTAGAGCTGGAAAAATTGTGGGGAGAAAATAGCGACAAGTGGATTATCATGAGACGCAGCCATTTGTAAATAACAAGGAGAAATGTCTCGTAAACTCTCCTTTGACTGACTATTGTAAGTCTCAAGTGAGCAGTTGAGAAACATTTAAGTAGTAGTTGCAAGTGAACCCTTTTTACAGTTGCCCTTCAATCCCTTCTTATCTCTCCCTTTTTCCCGACCAAGATTGTCCTGTATTGCCTGATCAATATTTTGCTTTTTCCCCCTCCTCCATCTTTCTACGTTGTTCTACATCTTACCAAATCTCCTTTTGTCCGTCTCCCACCTCAATGATTTTAGTTTCTTTGTGGGGCTTTCTACCTCACTTTTGAATGGCTTGCTCCCGTTTTGACTAGGCCGTTTCTCCTGACGCTTACATTTACCCTTTATAATAATGAGTTGTCCATTTTTGGGTTCGTCTCTTCACGTTTTTTGTGTTTCGAAGTAATGCCTGTGGTTTGTAACGACCCGTCACAATTTTTTATACCTGTTAGTTTACTGTTAATCTAAAATAGTAGCTTTTTTTATCGCAGATTGCTCTCCCCCACTTTATGGCGGTGGATGTATGAAGCAAGTCCTAATAAATAATAGGGACTGAGGCAATGATGGTGCATTACTGAGGAGCCAAAGTCCTTGAGAGGATGAAGACCTAGTACAAAAAAGGTTGGCTTGTCTCTTCAAACTCCAAATGGAATGCAACCAGCAACCACTTTTTAAGTACCGGTTACCGTCACGCAATTGTACCATCCTGGAGGAAGAAGCCAACCACTGACTGTAATAAAAGCCTTCCACGTACATGTTTGAGAAGGGAAAGCACAAAGAAAATGTTGGCTTCCATTCAAATTACGTGATTTTCTCCCAAATATCCATGGCTCTCTTTCTCTTGCTTTCTCCCTACCTTGGCTTTTTCTCTTTCCTTTTTGCTTTCTCCCTACCTTGGCTTGCTCTCTTTCGTTTTTGCTTTCTCCATTTATTCTTTGCTTTTTCTTTTGCTTTCTGGATTTATTCTGTGCCTTCTCGACGTATCCTTTGCTTTTTCGTTTGTTTTCTCGATTGATCCTTTGCTTTTTCGTTTGTTTTCTCGATTGCTCCTTTGCTTTTTTTGCTTTCTCGATTTGTCCTTCGCTTTCTTTTTTATGATTTCCCCCTTTTGTGCTTTCCCTTTCGTGATTTCTTCCTTTTATGCTTTCTTTTTTTATTTCGCTTTTCTGTGCTTTCTTTTTTTGTGATTTCGCTCTTGTGATTTCTCCCTTTAGCTTTCTCTTTTTTGTGCTTTCTCTTTTGTGATTTATCCCTCTTGTGCTTTCTTTTTTGTGATTTCTATCTTTTAACTTTTCCTTATCCGGTTTGGTTTCTCTCTTGTGGTTCTTCCCGCTCTTGCGCTTTTTCTCGTATTTGCTTTCACTTTTTCTTTTTCGGGTTCTCTCTCTCTTGATTTAGTGCGTCTCGCCAGATTCTCTTCTTGCGAATTCTTTCCCTTTTCACTAGGCTTTTCTTATTCGCTTGCACTCTTTCTTATTTGTTTCTCCTCCTTTTCTGCTTTCACTGTTGAACTTTCTCTTTTTGTTTTTTCTTTCGTTGACCTTCCGTCTTTCTCTTTTTCTCGTGTTCACTTTTTTGCTTAATCTTTCTTGTGGTTCCTCTCTCGCATACGCTTTCTGTATCTCTTTTTTGCTTTCACTCTTTCTGTTTTGTTTTCTCCGTGTTGATTTCTATTGTTTTCTTTCCTTTCCCCCCTCTGTATTGCTTTTTTCTCTCTCACATCCTTTTACTTTCTTGCTTTCTCTCTCTACTTTTGCTATGCTTTTCTCTTTGTCTTTCTCTGTCTACCGTTTTCTGTTTCCCGCTACGACACTTTATCTCTCTCTTTCTCTTTGACCCATGAGTTGTCTTTCCTTCTGGCACGCTTGCTTTCTCCGTTCTTGCCTTTTAATATCATTATTTTTCTTTTACTCGCCCTCTCGTACTTGGACAAGACCCCAGATTCTCTCAACTGGCTGGAGAATTTGTAAATAAAGGCCAATTATTGTATCTCTTTGTTTGTGCCATCATTACCTTGTTGTTGCGGAGGTCCCCCGTGCATGGAAGGTCTGGGAGGTTTCGGGGTAATTAGGGTGCTATTTATGCGATTGTTATGTCCTTGCATCCGAATTCCCCTATTCACAACTTCGTCCCTTTGGTTTATCTTATGGAGGAAGGACTCTTTTCCAAAAAATAAACATCATTCAACTGCATGAGCCCCGGAATTCCTTTTCCCTTCTCTTTCTGCAGTATCGTTTGACTTTTAATCCTTTCTATGCTCTCCAAGATGGTTCGAGAAGGGCACAAAAGGTTTTTTTTCGGACACACATATTTTTCATTCTCTCCTTTTCTTCAACATATAAAAAGTCGTTTTTGTATACTTGGAAAAGAGGCTTTTGTTCAGGGAACACGATCATAAATTTCAACAGGGGAGAGTAATCTTCCCTTTATATTTTTTCTAGTTGTAACTCCAACACTGTTTTTTTAGTGGGGATTATGAATACGAATTTTTGGGGCCATTTTTCAGCTTTGTACAGTAGGATTTATGTGGACAGTATACTACAGAAAGGTCTAAATGAATGAAAGAGAGTGTATACTATTAAAAGTATGCTTACATACATACTTACTACATCCAGGAAAGCATAAAAAGTCATATTTACGGACTGTCTGTACAATAATGTACAATTGCACTTGAGTATGGACCATCTCGTGTGAGTCCAGTGCCAGAGACGCGAGATCTGACAGTGTGTAAACATGCACAAAATTATGTGAAAGCGTGCGTAATTCCCCCAAAATGGTGAAAGTACGGGTTTCCACGCTTCGTGGAAAAAGTTTTGCCAAGTTGTTTGACACTGGAGAATTTTCTACATGGAAACAAACTGGAAAGCATCCAGTGATTGAGAGGGTAGGGACAGGCAAGATGAAAGACGAAATGAGAGAGCACAAAAATGGAGGGAGTATAGTTGATGGAAATGCACGGGCAAAAAGGGAAGGAAAAAAGAGAAATAAATCAAACGGGAAAAGAGAAACTAATACATTTGAAAGGGGAGGAAAGAGAAATAAATATGTACATATATGGAAAGGAGAGGGAAAATCAGAAATAAGCAAACGAAAAAAGGCAGGGAAAACGAGATGCAAAAATGAGAGCAAAAATACATATGTAATGACAGAACTAGCGGAAAACAGCAGTGTTAGCATACACGAAACAACATAGAGAAAAATAGAGAACAGAAATAAATAGAGAAAATATAGAAATAAATAGAAAAATAGATAAATAGAGAAAAATAGAAAAAAATGTAGAGACAAATGGGACCAAGGAGAAGGAAGACCAAAATGGATCAAATGAGAAACAAGAGGAATATGTAAGCAAAGAAGACATTAGAAGAAAATGATACAAAATAAAAATACGAGGAAAATCTATTTGCACAGAAGAAACAAAAAGATGATACATAGATAGAAGAAAGGAAAGGCAACTTGAAAAAAGTATGTAACAAGAAGAAAATGGAAGAACAAAAACAAAAGGAAGAAGATGGAAGGCGGAAAGCGACAAAATAAAAAGGGCAAAAAGAACAAAGAAATGACGAAGAAAAAGGAAAGAAGGAGAGAGAATACAAAATAAAAAGAAGGAACAAAAATTTAAAAAAAGTAAGAAATGACACGGGAAATATTAAAAAAAAATTAAATACACATGTATATGGAAGGACATAGATAAAAATTAAGTTCAGAAAGAGACCAAACTTGGGGAAAACTGTAAAATATAAAATAAATCAATAGAAACTGGAACAATTTGAAGAAAAACGGACAAAAACAAGAAATTGAGAATGAAAGAAGCACAGAAAAGTAGAAAAACAGAAGGGACTTAAAATAAAAGGAAAACACCAGTAGGAAAGGGGAAAGTACAAGAACAAGCCCACGTAAAACCGTACGGAGAAAGTAAACCAGGAAACTTGAAGTAGAAATAAGAATGAAAGTGAAAGTTCTTCAAAAAGTTGTGAAAGGCTACATGGAAACAAAATTCCTGTCCCAATGAATGCACGGACGTACATACATATACAAATGCACGTCCATGCAAATACAAAGTTACGATGAAAAGCTACAAGTTATGACAAAAAAAGTGAGTCCATGTTCAACCAACAAATTTTGTAAAGGGGAACAAATTTACGTGATGAAAGCATGTACATATTTTATGTTTATACATGTGTTTGTATGTAGCCAACAACCCTAATAAATGCTTTTATGTAATAAATGCTCCCCCAAAAATTGATGCCATGGCACAGTCCCCCAAAAACGTGCTTTTTCCAAATGCCGTATATGCTTTTTTTTTGCCGTAGATGATTTTTTTTTGTGTATAAATTCTAATATATATGAACCATGTAATAATGAAGGATTTGAACTCACCCAAAAGTAGTCCCGCTGGAAACCCGGGATGCGATGATGTGATGAGCCTACTCGTTCTACGTATTGGACGAATTCTTCAGGGTTTTCAAGTGTACGAATGGCATGATCCAACGTTGACATGACCATGGCAGCATGCTCCGCCAACTCTAAGCTTGCCTCCTGCTCCTCCTTTGTACGCAGTGATTGGAACTTTTCAAACAAGTTCAGAAGGTCCCCATGCTCTTCAAATAACCTGCGAATTGAGAGTTCACAAAGGAAAATCATGATATAACTCACAATTTACGATTTTGTCAGCCGGAAAATTAATTACAGATTAATTATCTGTATTTTCTTTGTACTAATATTTAATTTATTATTTTGTGGGACACACAAATTAATTTACTTTTTCAAGTTGTCTCAAGCAAAGTTCTTATGTAACTTCTTTTAGGTAAGATTTTATGTAACATGAATTTCTCCTCCATTTTACATCTACAAGAGAATGTCGATATAACGTACGTTTCAAAACACTTTTTGCGGTATAAAGATATTCACACAGCTGGAGACAGATTGGTCATTATGTAATGGTTCCCTATAACGGTGATTTTACCATGGATTATTCTCTATAGCGGTGATTTTATAACGGAGTATTCTCCATAACTGTGATTTTATAACGAATTAGTCTCTATAACCGCGATTTTATAACGAATTATGCTTCATAACGGTGATTTTATAACGAATTATTCTCTATAAGGGTGATTTTATAAAGAATTATTCCCTATAAATGTGATTTTATAACGGATTATTCTCTATAACGGTAGTTTCTTAACGTTTTTTGTAACGATAGTTTTGTATTTCTCTATTACGGTAGCTTATTCGTACCGTTTCATTCGTAATGATGATTTTGCATTGTATTTTCCTTTATAACGGGGATAGGGTAGGGGATTTTATAGCGAATTTTTCTCTCAAAAGCCGCTTTTACAGCGGATTTAAGTTTATAACCGTGATTTTACAAAAGGTGTCTCTATAACAGTGTTTTTATATCAGAAGTTTCTTCAAATCGGTAATTATTGATAGATTTGTCTCTGTGTTGATAACAGATATGCCTATATCGGTGATACTATACTGAATGTTTTCTTCTAGCGGTGATTTATAATAGAAGTACCTTGTTCTTTATAACAGTGATTTGACAACATATTTATCTTTATTACAGAGAATTCATAATACATTTGTTGATAACGGTCATTTTATTCAAACGTTTTCTGTCTAACGATGATTTTATAACGGATTTCGGTCTGCAAGAGTCCTTTTAAAACGAATGTATTTATTTCTGTCTTATACCGTTATTTCCATAACAAACTTAGCTCTGTATTACGATTTTGTAACTATAACGGCGTGGTTTTCCAAGCGCTACGGGCTTACATTTTTTCGTGTAACGGGAATAATGGATTTTCCCTATAACAGTTAAATGGAGCTGCTTTTTGCTCCGCCTTTATAAAGAGAGTTCTGATCATTCCCGTGCGTGCCGTATTAAAATGACAGGATATAAAAATAATTCATGTAGCCATAAAGGAGGATATGAGAGAATCAAGTTCCTTTTGAATTTTGAATGTCATCCTTTTTATTACGGAGATTTTAAGGCTAAAAAAATCCGCACAAAGGAATTCATGAATTTTAAAGGGAGTATTTTTAGTTAATCCAGGAGGAACGACGCTGAAATGGAATAAAAGGGGTTGAACGGATTATTTAAGGCCATGCGAAGCCAGAAAAAATTACGAGATGAATATTTATGATACACCCGGGCTTAACCCGAAGGATTCTTTTCCAGTCTGAACCATTATGCTTGCCAAAGCATTTACAATTACGATATCAACGACTATGTCAAAAGTAAAATAATTAGATCTGCCGAGAGACTCGTATAAAAATTGAATTACTGAGGAATGCACAAGTTATTTCACATTTTGGGTTATAACAAAAGTAAATCGGATTTTTTCCACGTTGTAAAACAACGCCAAAATATTCGATAATTACCGAACTAAAAACTTTTTTGGGATCAAGCGTTTTTAAACAAATTGCAATTGCAGCCATACAAAATAATAACCGAATTTTTGAAAATAATGTTGATGCAGGGAAAATATGGTGGTCAAAAGTTCCGAAGAAAGTATACGAAAGGATCCGAAAGGAATAAGAAAATAAATAAAAAGAGCTTACACATTATTTGAAAAAAACGAGGAGCCATAACTTGGGACTATAAAATAAAGGAGAAAGTGATTTCCTTGTCAGATATGGCACTCAAATAGAATAAAAGGGGATATGTCGGAATGAGGAAAATGGGGACATTTTCCCTTTAAATGAATGTAATATTTAGATAAAAGCATCTTTACTTTTTTTTATGGACTCATGAACAACGGCTTATTATTATTATTATGGTGATACCAAGTAGACCCATCCAAGTATCTGTAGTACACTCGAATGTACGATTCTTTTCCAAAAATATTAGTACATAGCGGGATCTTACAATACAGGGGAATGTGAGGGGGGAGGATAGAAAATAAAAGAAAAGCCCTGGGATCTGCTGGGAAGAGCGAGCAAAAACAGCAAAAACGTGCGTAAGAAATAGTGCAAGCGAGATCGTAGTTGAAAAAAAAGAGAAAACAAAATATAAATTGATAAAAAGCAAAAACAAGAGAAAACAAAATATAAATTGATAAAAAGCAAAAACAAGAGAAAACAAAATATAAAGTTAATAAAAAGCAAAAACACGAGAAAACAAAATATAAAAATGATAAAAAGCAAAAACAAGAGAAAACAAAATATAAAGTTGGTAAAAAGCAAAAACAAGAGAAAACAAAATATAAAGTTGATAAAAAGCAAAAACAAGAGAAAACAAAATATAAAGTTAATAAAAAGCAAAAACAAGAGAAAACAAAATATAAAATTGATAAAAAGCAAAAACAAGAGAAAACAAAATATAAAATTGATAAAAAGCAAAAACAAGAGAAAACAAAATATAAAATT
>JAQGBT010004957.1:0-15345 GCA_034698585.1 Disparrhopalites patrizii
GAAACAAGAGAGAAAGTGAGACAAGAGAGATGTTCAAACAAGAGAGAGAAAGAATGAAGCAAAAGAGAGAGTAATACCAAGACAAAAGAGCGAGAGAGAAGGCGAAACAAAAGAGAGAGAAAAGGTGAAACAAAAGGGGGGAGGAGAAAAAGCTAGACAAAAGGGGGAGAGAAAAAGCGAGACAAAATGGGATAGAAAGAGCTAAATAAAAAGGAAAGAGTTCGAGCAAATAAAAAAAGAGAAATAGCGAGACAAAAAGGAAACAAGAGAAAAAGCGAAGCGAAAAAAATAGAGATTCAAAAGAGGAAGAGGAAAAAGAACGGCAAAAAAGGGACGCTGGCGGTATACGTACCGTGTTTATTATTTATACGGCGGAAGAGGAAAATGGAAATTCTTGGCATGCTATATCCCTTAAGAAGTTTTGTCGTAGTAAGGGTCCATCTTACTGGTAAGTTTTAAAAACCTGACCCAAATATTTGACATTTTTGGTAGTTACCCATTAGGTAGTGTACACGCACAAAAAGTTCAAACTGAAACGGAGTGGACACTTGGTGCGCCTTACTTTTATGACATCTGGGACTTATTTTCGAAATTATCGTAGGTCGTAAGCTCATTAGCAATTGCATTGCAATTCGAGAATTAAACCTCGGGTGGTTTATTCGTCGTCATATCGTTCTGAGAATTAACCGCCTGGTTGAATGTGCCCAGTGTCCGACACTTCTTCCCTGTGTATCCAGACAAATATCAAAGAAATAATACAGGCCTAATCCGATACACAGTCCTAACCCAATGAAATAAACAACCCTCGACTTATCCAGAAATGAAAAATAATCCACGCCTAATGAAATTAGTCCTCATAATCATAATTCATGCCTATATATGTACAAATGTACATACATATATAGGCAGATATCAAAGATACTAATCCACGCCGAATCCATAACAAAATTCACACCTATTTAAACACATTTCACTTCTATTGAAAAATCCAAAAATCTATAAATCACATTTGATAAAATACATAATTTTCACCTAATAAAAACAAAACTAATTCGCGCCTAACATAAAAGTAATTCGCGCCTAATAAAAATCGTGTCAGTAATCAACGCCATAAATCGAAATCATAAACATACCTAATTATACGGATGTATAAATGCGCTTGATGAAGCACATGCACGCTTAATAAGAAAAACATACCTAACAAAAGCGTTTCAGGTATGAGTAACAAAATATACATGTATTCCTTATCATTAAACGCAAACTTGGATGGAGACTTGGTTATGGACTAGATATTGGGAATATATTTATGGAAGATAAGAGAAACATATTCATGCCACAAACTTACTCAGAGAACGTGACTGCAGCGAGGTAAACAAGTCTGACTATCTGACACGAAGATAAGCGAGCCAATCCAAAGCACTCGTTATGAAATAACAAAGCGGAGGCCTAATGACAAAACTTGCTCACACCTAGTTAAAGGGATACAGCCACTGTATCATCATTCTAAAATCCCAGCGTGAACAAACTTATTTGAAACGCTAAGTACACACACAATCAAATTCAAAATCACACCTTATCAAAAAGATGCGTATCTCTGTTGCTATATGTAAGCCCAATAAAACAGATGAACCCACGAGAATTTGTAGTTGTGGCTTCACAGCGTCTTCAAGACGCTCACCGGTCCCGTACATTATGTTAAGACGTTTTGCGAGCTGCACAGGCATACTAGTTGTAGCATGACTACTACTGGCTGTAAGCTGGAATATTCGCCAGTTACAGCTCTCTGGTCGGACGAAACCATGTTATTTGGTTGATGGTCACATATAGAAAGGATATATTATTGACATTTTAGAATGTTCATTTTTTCTCTTTTGCAGATACCAATTCTTCCTGCAGGTTAAACAAGATGTACTTACTGGAAAATTAGAAGTTCCCCAGCCAACCTCCATCGAAATGGCAGCCCTTGCCTTGCAGTGTGAGTAGTTCATCCCCGGTTTTAGTAAATCCGCAATATGTATAACACCATGTGACAATTTACTTTCTCTTTTGTAGCTGAAGTAGGGGACTACGAATCTGACGTTCATACGCCTTCCTTTGTTTCTGAGTTCCGTTTCGCTGATAATCAAACTGAAGAAATGGAAATTTCTATTTTGGAAGAATTTAAGCGACTTAAGTATGTGTAGCTATTTTACCGCTGTTTTGCAAGTTGTTCCCCTTCCTACAAACAAGGATAACGTAAAATGCGAACATATGTGTTACTTTCACAGAGGTCAGACTCCAGCTCAGGCGGAAATGAATTACTTGAATAAAGCCAAGTGGTTGGAAATGTATGGTGTAGATATGCACACCGTGTTGGTGAGTTTAGCCATATGAATCTGCGTACTGTTTTATGAGTAAATGTGTATTTAAATTATTGCTCATTTACCATTCCTTCGTTAAATTTTCAGGGCAAGGATGGATGCGAATATTCCTTGGGTTTGACACCGACAGGCATTTTAGTTTTTGAAGGGATTCAGAAGATTGGTTTGTTCTTTTGGCCCAAAATATCTCGTTTGGACTTCAAAAAGAAGAAACTGACTTTGGTTGTTGTTGAGGACGATGACGAGGGAAGAGAAAGAGAACATACATTCGTTTTTCGGTGAGATTTTGAAACAGTAAGTTTTGGTATAAACTAAAAGGTTCCTTTAAAATAGTAATCCAACAGGTGAGGCTTGGTAATGATTTAGGTTGCACAACGAGAAGGCCTCGAAACATTTATGGAAATGTGCGGTTGAGCATCATGCTTTCTTCCGACTTAAGGGAGCGGTCAAAGCACCAAACGCTAGGCAAAACTTCTTCCGAATGGGTTCCAGGTTTAGATACAGGTAAAATTGTTAATTCTTTCGTTGCATTAGTCTGATTATAGGGGTAAGGAAAAGCTAACAGTGAAATCAACAAATCATTATAATTCTTGTTTTCAGTGGAAGAACTGAAGCTCAAACCTTAGCCCAAAACCGATCTCGAAGAACCGTCCAGTTTGAGAGAAGACCAAGTCAAAGGTACGCTAGAAGACAGTCACACATTTTGAAGGAGAGGCAACGACAACTGCCATTAGGAAACACCAACGCTTCTGCAACAGAAACTTCGACGAATGTGGTTGCCGAAGCCCAACCTAAGGAATCAATATCAGTTGCCGCCAAAAACGCAGACACTGTCAACAATGTCACCACAGTCAGCACCACCACCAATGTAACCGTAAGTAAAGATACTACCAAGGAGTTGGATGTCGATTTATTACTCAGCGACGAACCGAAGGTAAGAAGACCCAGAAGTAGGGGAGATTCACCCGTCGGTAATATATCTGCCTCGTTGTCTCCTCCTGAAACCCCTACGTCTCGGTCCACGCCTAGTCCTTCAGCTACATCTACTCGATTGGACTCGTCAGCTTCCCCACCACCTCCAGCAGAGGATCCACTTGATAGTCTTATCAAAAGTATTGCAAAGGAAACTGGTGGATTTCTTTTGCCTGACACTCACTGTGGAGACCCCGACGTGAATGTTGTTCCAAATAACCAAACTAAATACGTATCACTACCGAAACCCCTGCCTCCTGATCAATTGAAGTGTAACATTTGGAAAGCCAAAGTCGAAGAAGATTTAAAGAAATTACCAACTGCAGACGGAACTTTATTTTCAAGGTATGTGTGATTCACCACCTTATAATTTCTGATCACTATTTTGTAACTTAAT
This sequence comes from Disparrhopalites patrizii, assembly GCA_034698585.1. Taxonomy (NCBI): domain Eukaryota; kingdom Metazoa; phylum Arthropoda; class Collembola; order Symphypleona; family Sminthuridae; genus Disparrhopalites; species Disparrhopalites patrizii. The sequence goes on from JAQGBT010004957.1 coordinate 3,730, forward strand.
GCTGCTTTATACTAAACTACAAAATTGAGCATGTGCGTTGGTTTTTACAGTGACTCGTACCCCACGGTAAAAAAGAGGGAAAACACAATACAGAATGGTCGAGAATATCATCCAGCTGAAGCTGCAACCTTTATATCTGTGGTGAGTGAAAAGTTTTATTTAAAATTGCTTGGACAAAAATGAAAGTGTGTACATGTGTGTAATAAACTCCAATGGACAGCCAATTTTAAAATAATGTAATGTGAACATTACAATTGTGTAGTATACGTCAGCAAGAACGGCTGCAGAGAAACTGCACTCTATCCATTTGAACTACTGCCTCGGCATTGTTTACAGACTCTCTAAATGTGAGAGTGAAAATGGTAGTTTCGAAATACCGACTAGTGTGAATTAGCCCGTGTTTTTAAAAGCTGGTCCAACGGAGTGTTGTAGTCGTTTGAAGTTTGTGCTGTTATAACGGTTTAACCAAATTGGATGTACAAATGCACGTAACCTTAAACAGTAATGTTTGTAACGGTTATAATTATTCCACATATGCATGAATAGCTGATTATAGATTATACATGCAGAAGGAATTTATAATAGATTGAAGGTATTTTATTACTTGTGTACAAAGTAAAATACGACCAGCAGTTCATTTGGAATTGCGTGTAAATTTGCTTTATAATAATTTCATAATTATAATTGTAAATAATTGTGTACACAATCCACATAACGTAGCTAGCTATGATTTAATCCTGATAGGACTGGACCCCGATCACATTTGCCTTTTATACGCTCCCTTTCGCAACCTTGGTCGCAATGGAGGTGTTTGAATTAGAACTACCATTCGTTTGGCGTAGAAAGTTTTTGTTTGGTTCACATTGAACTATAAGAACTGGTTTTAACTTGTACTTATAAATGACGATGATTCCATGGTGTCGCAGGTGTTGGCGAGTTGTTCAATGTTTCATGAATTCATGATTATTTTTGTGTAAACGTATTGGGTTATTATTTGGTTTTCATTCACATAGGGAGGCGATAAACTCACCTTGTCCTTGACATCTTCTGCTTCTTCTTCTGCTTTGCCAAGCAAAATTCCCCAGTCCTCAAAATCCCCTTCCTTTAGACCATTGTCATCCCCAGGAAGTGACCGCGCTGCTAGCAGCTGCGCGGGAAAGCTTACAAGACACCCTTTAGAGACAAATATTGACCCACCTGCATTGAGATGCAGTAGCTCAGAAACAGACAATAATCTTCTCTCGGATGATGATTCCGCCCCGCTTCTCTCCAATTCCCCACCTGTCACAGTCACACATTTTTCAGGCAAAGGAAGGATTGAGAAAGTGAAATTGAATCCTGAATCCTCTAGCGTCAGTCCTGCCGGAACTACGAGAAAAAGTACAGTTGGCAACTTTTTGCCATCATACGACAGCAATATTACTTTTAGTACTGTGAAGGAAACCATATGTGCCAATACTATTGCACCCAATGGAATTGAAACTTCTCTTGGTGCAAGCAATGTAAAATCAGTCATAGGAAGTAACCCATTTAACCCGTTTCTTGATGAAGCGACGATTGGAGAAAATAAGAGCGGTTTTACTGAACCCTTGGATACTATCACAACTGCTCTGTTATGCAGTAATCCATTTCACAATCCCTTTCTCATGGAAAATGATACAAGTATTGTCGCGAATTCATCCATTTCCCCTCCCCTTGCGTCTGATTCCTTGTCGTTGCTTGGTGGTGAGAGTGCGCGAGAGAAGGTAGAAGCAAAATGTCAAGTGCAAGGCAGTAGTGACCAGGTGGATGACTCCCTCGGGGGATGTACAGATAATAAAGGGACTGGCCGAGTTGTAAGTCTCTTACGTAAATTTAAACGAACCGACGCAGTAGTTTATTTACTCTGTCGCTCGATTTTCTACTCAAAGTGCTGAAGTTGATTATGTAAAATAAGCAACGGGCACGTGGATTTTCTGTGGGTCAAGTATCCTCCAGTAGTTTGTATGGTATTGCTAGTTGCTAACTTGCTACTAACCAAAAATGTAGCTTGTTCTAGCTTTTCTACTACTAACTTTACCGCAGCGGTATAAGCATTCTTTACTGTATATTATACACTCGCCAACCTTTTTTATTATTATTGTAGATGTTTGAAAGCTTTCTTCTTACTCGTAAACTCGTAAGGTTTTGGGATTTTTGTTCGGTTTTCAGAAGACACTTTCGTGACCAGTATACTTTAAAACGACTTTTAAATCAGGTGTTGTAAATAATACGAATACTGTACATGTTTCTTGATGTTACGCAGTCGCAGGATGCCTCTGACCGTGCTAGAACTCCTACAAATCCCGAAGAAAGCAATCTGAACTCTGTGTTAACATCAACAACGAATATGCCAAGCAACAAAAAACTCATCACTCCAGTACCAAAACCGAGGCTGTCCACGAAACCTCAGCAGAATAATGCAAACAAAACTCAAGGCTCTACCACTACGTCTGTGGAAACGAAGGGACCTATAATACAACGAAGAAGAATTATAACCACGCAGATTTAAAATTCCAAAAAATATATAGACTAATAACTTTAAAGTTAAGCATTGTTGACTTATACGTACATACAACAGCAACCGCTATCACGACAAGATTTGTGTACTTTTGTAAGCTCTTGCTAAAAATAGAATTCCATTCGACTATGCCAACAAGAAAATATTTCTGGACAATTAGCTAGAAATCATGTTTTTTACAGTATTAATTGATGTATTTATAATTAATACATAAACATTAATAATAATTTTACTTGTTGGTATGTGTAGAAATTATTACCAATATTTTACGTATTCAGGTGTATTATTGTTTTGTTGGTAACGCGGGACATTTCTATATCGCATATTGTTGTGGTTTTAATTATTGTAACAAAAATAACCAATACATACATGCTCCATGCATGTCCGTATTATTACGAGTAATAAAAAGGTACACTAGCAACCTCGACCAAATGTGCTGTGCTGTTTCTTTAGGCATATGAACGCAGTTTCAATTTGACCTTTATGCTGACTACAGTCTTTAATGTTATGCGTGCTACAGTAGGTGTTCCGTCATTGTCACGCAATTTGCGACCATGTTGAATCGACTCGCAATACCTAGTGTGAGTTGCTAATTTTAATTGTTCATTAGAGCTATTCAACATGCAATAAAACTGCTATATTCCGTCAGCACAATTATTTTCGAAATATTTGCTTGTCTAACGCTTTTAAATCCATGTACTTCAACTTATTTACTTTCTTTTTGTCACGCAATAGATAATTACACTTGGGGAAGTAATTGATGGGTAAACAGGAGTAAACTAAACACATTCAGCTTTAACCAGTATTTGTGATACAGTAGGAAAACAAGCAACGCTAGTAAGTGTAAATAGTATAGTCATACATACTACTTACTATACATACACATTCGTTAACATGAAAGTCAACATATTCTTGCGTATTAAATTTATGTGATTACTGAATCAACAGATCCAGGAAGCAATACTAAAAAAAACTTACTCTTACATGCGTTTTTAGAATATTCATATATTCGCACATGTCAATAATTTACAGAACATAATCTAATTCATGCCGAACAAAATCATTTCTTTCGTCTGCTGGAATTCTGGGATAGCCAGCAACCAGAGCATCCTGACCACCGATGTAAAGCGAATTATAAATTTTCCAGTATACGTCTCGAACTTTCCTTGCCGGGTGAAATAAACCCTAAAAAAACAAATATTTAAAAACTGCTTGATACGTTCATACATGATATTAATCGTAATTTTTAACATTAGAAGTTGAGACATGCTAAATACGTATGAAAGCATTACCTGTAGAGCATACTGAAGAATTTTCACGGGTCCCAAGCTAACTCTCATCCCTTCCACAGCGTCCATGAATGCTTGAACCAAATGAGGACTTGTTTCAAAAATATTTGGCCAGACATAATTTAACAAATGAATGAGGGCATCTTCACATCCAAAACCGTAAACGCCCAAAGACATGTGCTTGATTGCTGCGCAAGCTGTTTGTCGATGAACCAAATCCCTATATGTTCCAAAATTAATTGTTACATTCAATGTGCATATGGTATTCACAACGAACAACAGTATTAAAAAATTAAGCAAGTACCTGTCCATTAAAGCATCTTCCAACAAAGGTGTCACTGCATAAATATAATCTTTACCCATCTCTCCGATATATTCAAACAAAAAGGATAATGACTTGAGAACGCCATTTTGAACATTCAATTCTGGAACTCTGTATTCGTTCATCAAAGCTGGAAGAACGGTAAACGGCGAACACGTTTCAGCTACGATTGCAATAGCAACGGTGGTACACACGCGGTTTTGACGCTCCTGTACTTTGAGATTATTTAACAATGTTGCCAAAACATCGTGAGGACTGCATAAATTAAAAACATTGATAAAATTAATTTAATATACATACATCGTACACACAAGCTCTTGATTTACGACACTAAATGCTGTAAAAGATAATAAATGGTGGGAAAGGATAACTTTACCCAATGGCTTTCGCGATGTAACCAAACGTATTGACTGTAGCACGTCGGATAGCTTTTTTATGAGCTTTCAGCAATTCCAGAAGCTCAAAGCAGATCCTCATCCATTCTCTGGCACTCACGTACTCCGGTCCCCTATCTGCTATTCGACCCACCAAGTCAATGCAATTCTCTTGAACTTTCTCGTGTCGATTTTTTAAAATCGGAGTTAGTCTTGGAAGTAAATCTTTGATAGGGGGTGTCATCTTTGTCATTCCAATAACATTGACAATGGCTTTTAGTGCACCCAAAATACTTCCCAGCACCTCCGGATACTCTTCACCCAGGTATTCATAAAGAACAACGCCTAAATGCCCCATAAGTTTTTCCTCTTGACAAGTTTTCATGACTGCAGCAATTTTTGAAATCAAGTCCGCGGCTTGCTGACGGACTTTAGCAGCTTTGTTATTTAATCGCCAGAGGATGGTACCGCAAATCTGCGGTAAGTAAGGCTTCACACGTTTTCCCAATTGGTTTACTATGGTGCCGAAACCATTCAGTAGAACCACATCCTGCAAAAACAATTAAACTGAGGGTAAATTTTAATTTAAGTCACAGAGCAAAGTTACTGCTTTAAAAGCAGACACATTTCTCATTTATGAACAAGCCGCTCGACTATTAAAAATGAGGTAGGCAGGTATAGATCATTCCTACACCAACAAGCACACCATACTTGCATTAATTTACATGGAGTCTGCAACTCCTGGTCACTTTTGTTATGCGTATTTCGTATTTACAAAATGAAAAATACCTCCGTAGTCTGTTCCTGAAAAGCGTACAGAATCCCATCAATAAGCTGCTCTTCCAGTCTGGAGTCAATATCTGCAGCGCCAAGATTAGCCATAATCTTCTCGATGGTTTCTACAACCATCTTTCTATAAGTTTCATTTTCGTCCTTCAAATCGTCTACAATTCGGTTAATAATTTCCGAAGCCCCAACTTTATTCGCGATTTCCACAGTCGTATCGACTAACTGGCGGTAATTCCTCTTGTCCAAAGCCATGCGATGATTCCAAAAATGCTTGAAGAAATGTGGTAAAATTTCGTCCTTAATGTATTGTGGTTCCACACCATCTGTAGCACAGCATTGCTTTACCACCTTCAGCACAATTTTTTTCATTTCTTCGTCCGGTGATTGAAATTCTCGAATAAGGATCAACATCACTTCTTTCGTGTAGTAGCTAGCATAGTCAGCGTCCATCAAAGGAATTAAATATCCAATCGCCTTAAGAAATGCAGCTAGGCCTTTGCCTCGGTGAGTACGAATTCCCTTCCATAGTGGCTTAAGAACAGAATCGAAGCTCTCGATACCGTAAGGGGTGGCAGCTTCGGCAAGAGCAGCAATAGCTAGAGCAGTAATAGTTCGTACTTTTTGCTGTTCATCTACAAGTCCATGTTCAATAATTTCGACGAGGCTTTTGAGGTGAGGTAGTATGGCGCATCCCATAAGAATTGAAATCTGTTGAACAATTTTGATACCAGTGTGCCTTGCTTGCCAAGATTTCTTACTTTTGCACACAGCTTTTAGAAACGGAAGTAGTGAAGGAATCCCAAGTGCTGATGCAACTACAGCAAACGCGCGTGCCGTTGTATTACGCACGAATTCATCAATATTGTCAATGTCGGGGCGCATTGTGGAAATCATTGTAGCCAATCCAGCAGCTTTAGCCAAATTAGATATGATTTCTCGTCCTTCAACTCGAGCGTAGTAATCTTCATCAATTAGCAAGGGTTCAATCACGACTAAAATCTGAAAGAAAATTAAAACGTTGAAACGGATCGGTTGGGAATGAACACCAGATTAAACACTAACAGATGACGTTTCTATAATTTGTGAAATTGTTTTGTCAAATCTAAACAGCATGTCGTCGTTTAAGTATCAAAACTGACCAAGTCATATGTAATCCTTATCCGTACGATAGTCAGTTTTGACACTTCAACGATATACATACTGCATATACTTACCTTGTGCACATAAGGCCGAACAAGATCGTCCAGTTTGTACAGAACTCTATCGATAACTTTCACAAGCAAGTGACGTTCCTGGTCTTCTAGAGTAGGTGACATAAGCAACGGCAAAATCTGATTGAAAAGGGGTCCCGCTCCAAATTCACGAGCTTTGTCTGTTATCTGGCGTAAAGCACTCTTTCTCATGGGTGGTGTTCCGTTTTTGATTTTCAACAACAATTTCATGATTTTGCGCTCCTTCTGTTCCTCAGGACTCAATGACTCTTCGTCGACGTCAACTAAAAGCTTGTCAAAATACTGTGCATCTTCGGGCTTTAAGAACGGCAAGTTACCTCCTTTAGGTTGTGTATCAACAAATTTTGCCGATTTATCCTCCGTTTGGATAAAGAATCCCTGCGGAGTTCCTGCAATAGGAGTGGGTGTGGCTGATAGCTTTCTTGCAGGAGTTCTGATCGGAACGTAACCCGCTGGGGGTGGTAAAACTTTGTAGCCAGGTGGGAACATCTGATCTAGCTCATCGTCACTAAGCGGTCTATTCCGTTCGTCTATTTCCTTTTCCCAGCGATAAGCTTGCAACTGCTCGGGCGTCATCTGCAGTAACTGGCCTGTATTCCAAGCAATAATAATTTACCAGAATTCGTTACACTGCAAAATCCTTATGGAATCTCATCCAGTTTAATCTACACGCTTAGACGTAATAAAGAAGATATATGAATTTTACTTGGTGAAGGCGTGGCCATAGCCATAGCTTTGGATCCAATCGGTGTTACACCACTCGGTGTCATCATGCTGGGTGTGTGAGGTGTCATGGGAGTAGCAGGAGTTTGAGGAGTCATTGCTACAGCCGGTGTTTCATCCCATCGACTCTTTCGCTTACTGGCTGAAGGTGTGGGTGTGTCTTGAATTATGTCAACGCCACTACGATCAACTTTAGGAGTTTCTGCCCATCCACTGTTGTGACCCGGAGTTTCACGTTCAGTTTTCGGCGTTTCATCCCACCGATTTCGACGAATAGAAGCACCCCCAGGTGTGGCATGACCTGGTGTCATATGTGCCGGAGTTGGATCCCACATATGAGTTGTACCTGGAGTAGCTCCAGGGGTTTCACCCCCACGTGATCCGCCATGGCCAGGAGTTTCGTCCCAACCAGTGTGAGCCGGTGTCTGTGAAATCATCATTTACCAATAATTCACACGGTTACAACCACAACTTTCTCCGCTTGTAGTACCAACTTTAATTTGTAAAATCTAATGCAATTGGCAATACATAGTAGCGGCTAGCGGCTTTGTTTATTGAATCCAGAAATCTTACCTCGGCGTTATCCCACGTAGCCTTCTTTTTCACAGGAACCGTGTTTTCATCTGGAGCTGTTTGATCCCACCTTCCTCTTTTCTTTGGTGCAATCTTGACCGCGTCACCATTAGACACTGGATGAAGGGCACCATCTTTGGCTTTCTCAATAAGGCGCTTTTGTATCTAAAATTAAATCAAATCACAATAAGCAGATGCATTAATTAATACATGCAAATGCATAAGTTTTTCAGGACGTACCTGACTTTGCTGTGATCGAAGTTCTTGCTCTCGCATATGATCTGCAAACGTTCGAGCCTTGGGATCCGGCGTTTTTCCACCTGAATCACAAAACCGAAACTCGGATTAGATATATATATCAACGAGTACACAATTTGCCTACCGCATTTCAGGATTGCATTCAAACAAGACTGCAGGTCAGTGTTGAATATACACAGAAGTAAATATAAAAGTATTCCAATGTCCGGTGCTTTTAGTTTCTCTGCAACGTCATACCAGCACAGGAACTTACGAACTTTACCAGCTCAAGTTCAACATTATAAGCTCAGTTCATAATTCAATGTCAATAAGCTGAATTTAAATGCACAGTTTCGATGACAGAACGTAAATCAATTATACAAAGTAGAAAGTTATACTTCAAGGTGTATGCTACTTTAAAATAAAGTATTCGAATAAAAGTGGATTCTATTCGAACTATGACCTGAGCTTTTAATTTGTACATCGCTGGCTACATACGTTGAAGGTAGACCCATCATTAGGAACCCCAGCAATGGAGATATTGCAACAAGGCAGGAAATCTATAATTCGAACCTAGAAATAATCTCGCATTAGTTATCACACGTGTAGCTCCATTCATTCAAAACTTTCACACAAACAATAAAATCAAAATGTAATAAAAATCCTGCCCAACCGTCAAAAGTTAAGGACTGATAAATAACGTTCACGGACTCGGTTTCGGACTTGTTATGATTTGTAAAATAAAAATTGAGTGTATGGTTAATCGCTGCGCTGCTTGCTCATGTTTCTGACATACATTAGGTGAGGCGTAGGCCAATGTTCGACCTTTACGTCACAGGAATCGGCGAAAAACTTACCTGTAACTAATCTTTTCTCCTGTTTTCAGTCTGCCAATGAGAACGTTGCTCTTTCTACAATCTGCAAAGGATTACGGATACGACTATTTAAAACCGGTATCTCGTTCTTCAGGTAGATTGAGATACTTGCAAAATTTTTTTTTTACAGGAGTACATGTTGATTGATATGGTACAATTAGTTTGAAATTCTATTTCTTCAAAAAAAAAATCCTTGTTTGACCCATTGAAATGTGTACACCATATGCGATTTCATCGAAAACCCAATTCAACATGATACAAAAGAATAGAATGTTCCTAAAAGTTTTGTCGGGGTGTATACAAATACACACTACATACTATTGAAAATTTATTCTTTGACTTTTTCTCGGATTTATGTCTATCGGAGGGAATGCAGCGGTTCATATTGGGTAACTTACTTTAGAAGGAAGTGGGAGTCTAAAAAACTCTTCTGAAGCAGCGATAGCGATGGACGGTTCCGTACTTTGATGTTGATGTTACAGTGAAGACGACTTTTTCACAACAACGGCAACAATGCATACAGCCAAAATTTTCTTAAGTGATGCCGTTACTTGCAACAACTGTTTTCTTTGTAATAAATATATAGGTTTATAGAGAGTAAGTAATTTGATTTCAAAAGAATATGTTATGTAATAAAAAGACGCATTCATTCAAACATTCATACTATGAAAAAAGAAACACACCGTTTCGCAAACAATCTCTAGCACCCGTCTGACTTATATTAGAGTTTATTAAACCATTTTTATTACCGACGGGGTCGACTGTCATCCCACACCTTGGACATCATCAAGGAGCAAGAGTTCGGTATCATTTGGATTTATAAACAAATCAAACGATTATTTTTTGCAACTTTATTCACGATGCAAAACAAGGTAAAAGTGTGAATGAATTGAGCTACTTTTTCATATGATTAAATGCAAGACCTGTTACCACGTAAGCTAAACCAATTCCTTATTCATTGGCCTAATAGCACGCTATAGAGTTGAGAAAAATAGCATGGCCTACCGTCAGAAAAAGGATCCACACGTTCGGGCGAAATGATTTGTTTCGTTGCCCGCGCCAGATAATCATTATGCCTCTGACGATCAGCAATCGTCTGTCGCTTGTGATCTGCAAACGGGTCGATGTCTTTATCCGCCTGCGGGATATCTTTCAAAACATGAGCAGGTGCCGAAAATGTCGCCCTACCCCTACCCGTTGGAGCTTGAATGGCATCTTCTTCGTCATCCTGCAAGACATAGAATTCCAGGCATATATGTATACGTAATGCGTAAATGTACTGTAAGGGTTTCTTTCAGGATCACCCTGACAATGCACACAATTCCATGCAATCAAAATCCCTGGTGTCTTATGGATATTACTTACGTCTTCCTCATCGTCATTTACAGCTATGGAAACATTGTAGCCATCGTATCGTCCAGCAGTCGAGCCAAATATATCCTTGTCAAAATGACCGGATTCTCCAAATCCGATTCTATCAGTTTCAGCCACTTTCGGTTTTCCTTTATTTGTTTCTTGCAGAGTCCGTGCATGGGCTTCAATTTCTGTAAAAGATGAGATGTGAATTTAAAAATACACACAGAGCAATCAAATTTGGAAATGATTTCATATTTACGTAGCTAAAGTGTAAATCTGAGTCTGTTTTAAAATTTTTACCATCTATGGACCTAGGCGCCGACATGGCTGAATGGGGACGTAGGCGAACAAATACGTATGATGAATAAATTCAGCACTTTGCAATTACGAGAAATGCAAGTCCAGGTTTGAAAAAGTGTACACAGACATGAAATACACAGGGGTGTAAATTACATGAGTGAGAACATAGATGATCAATGATCAACTAGAAAATAAGTTTTACACGATCCGATACGGTGATTCGACTCGGACTTTAAAAGGAAAATGGGAGCAGATACAGCGGATTTGAGCGGATGTATGCACTAGAGGGAAAATGAGGCACTGAGCTAGTTTTTGTCCCAGAAAGTCAGAGATGACCGCCGAAAGTTGCACTTGACCCGTCTGCTCTGGTTTTTACACCTGCATTTGGCGGTGGAGGAAGATTTTTGTGATGCAAGTCCGTGTGAAGACTGAAACTGAAGGGAAGAAGTGGGCCAAATGGGGATATGGAGGACTATTTGGAGGACCTTTAAGGAGGGAATAGATAGAAGAAGAAATAAGAGTAAAAAGTAAAAAGAGTAAAAAGGTAAAATGCAGAGCCGACAGAAAGAGCACTAATAAATTGCGTATTCCGTTGTGTTGTGAAAAACTCTGGCTGAGTATATGCAGCAGACACGCAGACAGCGACAGAATTGGAATGTGGGAAGTGTGAGAAGGGGAAGGAGAACTCGTACTCGCAGAGGCCAGAGAGGCACTCACAGAGAACCAGAGAGCTGAGAGGAAGTGAGGAATCGGAATCGGAATCGGAATCGGAATCGGAAGGAATAGGAATAGGAATAGGAATAGGAGGCTTCCACTCGCCACTCGCACTCTCCGCCGGCCTAATCTATGTCTGCGGGCTCTAACTCTCCACTGCTAAAAGGTCAACGGTGGGACGGGGGCAGAGAGAGAGAGCATGGAAGGGACCGTCACAGGGACACGGACAGGAATCAAAGGACAATGTGGAAGTTGCGAGAGAGAGAGAGAAGGCGCAGAGGGCAAGGGAGAGA
>JAQGBT010004958.1:0-15344 GCA_034698585.1 Disparrhopalites patrizii
AATAGCTGACTAGATTTAAAACCCAGCCGTTTTAGTCGATAAAGTACAAATAACTTTTTACAGCACTGTTTTGAGAGGTGGTTTGTATTAGACTCCCATTTACAGCTTGCATTGATAATTGATAATATTTACATCGTATGGTCAACACTGTCAGCTTCCGAATATGAACATTGATAGTTTATACTTCAATATGCATTTGTTTGGTTACTGAGATCATTGGAGCAAACAAATAAGAGAATAATTCATGAAACTGAAGTGCGATGCCAACAATGCAGCGTTGAAGTATCTATTTTTAGAAATTCGCTGACTGGGTTTTTATACAGGGTTTCACCACTGGTATCCTTGCCTGCTATGTCGACGAATATCTCGGTCATCGGATTTTAAGTATCATTACCAGAAATATCATCCGAATGATTCTGTTCCAGACTATAACTTGACATGCAGGTCATGTGGAAAACAATTTTGCGATTACAATTTGTTTGTACGCCATTCAAAAGTTCATGAACGTGGTCAGAAACAAAGGGTGAGAAGCAAGAAATAGAAAATTAATTATTACCTGTAGTACCGTGCTTTCATACGTTCCATATTTTTTTGGCTTCTAGTTTCCTTTGAAATTGCAAGGAGATATCTACAAAAGTTTCCCGTCATATACATATTTCTCCATACATTTACAAAACATGTTGCGTGTTGCATTGTTTCTTGTTGGTTCCACAGACTTCTCTCGTGGCCAAAAAGGAAACAAAACCTGAAAGGGGTAAACGCACCCGTCAACAGAAAGATAAGAGTGCATTCTTGAAGGAAACAAATCCAGTCTCGTATACTTTAAGAGAAAGGCAAGATGGAGAAACAAACCAACTTTTCGAACTTGTTGAAGAAGATTCAGGTACTTTTTAAGAACTTAAGTATTTTCATGTTTATAGATTGGTGAGCATTGAGTGTCATTGTTTATTATGCCTGTTTGCAGGGGAAAGAAGAATTGTGCTTAGTCTTAGTAAATCCTCCGCTAGTTGGAAGAGCGTTGACGGTGACGGTGTGCTCGAAAGTTCAGATGGTGAGCCTCGAGTTTTGATTGTAATGTTTATAATTTCAATCTTTTCGTAAAATATAGGTAGATTTACGTAACTTACTCTATTTTTTTCCAGATGCAACTGTTGGCAAAAATGCAGTATTCTATTGCGGCATGTGCGGATTTCAATTCTGTATGGGTTCTCCAGTTTGTAACAAAGCTCTTGGCCAGCACATTGCGCAACATCGCGAAAACTCAACATTTTGTTGTCTTTTATGTGCAGCTAGTTTTTCCTCCTTGGAAAGTGCGTTTCACCATCAGAAGGCTCATTTGGAATATGTTGCTGGGTTAAATCAACAAACAAAGTACCTATTTTTTGAACCAGATTTGCTTTAAATGAGTTTGCCTGCAGACAGATGACCTCTGCAGACGGCAGATGCGTTTCCTTTTTTTAGTGGATAGAATGTATCTTTTTTATTTTGAGATATTTTGTAAATTGTCTTCAGTTTGTAACATTAACTTTATCCCAGCTATTTACGTTTACGTTTAGATATTATTTGACAATGAAGGTTCAATCAATGCAACTGTGCACATGAAAATGCAGGTTCAGTATCGAACTTATTGAACTGTTATTCTTATTTATTTATTAGACTTTATTATTATTATTTATTAGATTTATTAGTAGTGCTTCTGGGGGCATGGCTAGGGGGATAAACCTTATTTTATGACGAGAAGTTCCAGTGTAAGTGGTAGCAGTAGTGAACTTCTTACCATTTATTGATGCATTTATTGTTGCATTTACTATAGTAGCGTCTCTATTTTTACAACGTACTTAATATGTAGTATGTACATTACATACATGCATACACTTTGGTTAAGCTAATATTTTTCCCAGACATTATCACCAAGACTTGTATTGAGTACTTTTATTTGTTCTGTAAGACAAATTGATAAATAAATAGTATGTACAACAATAAGGTTGAGTTGAGGTAATTGTATTCACTGTTAATTAATTAATTGTACTTGTACATAGATAATTGTAATTTGTATTCACAAATCACGTCACAGGTACAAAGCGCAGCTATTTTTATTTTGCTAAAAGTCCACGTAATCAATCCACTCTCGACTTGGCCTTTTTTTTAGGATTTTACATTGGTATGTTACCCATCACAAATCACAATGCTCTGCATGACGTGCAACAGTGCAATTAATACATCTTGCAAGTTCCACATTTGTTCAATCCCTGTGTTTAAATAGGTAAAAATAATTTAATTTTGTAGGGGAATCAATATTCCAAATTTAAAAGCTGATATTAAAGGTGAAGGTGCGATTGATGTGTTTCAGAAACCTAGTAAACTTACCTACTTACTAATCCTGATAAACCAGTAAACATCTGAGTGCGTAAATATTAAATTATTAAATATTATATGTATTGTACCCACAATGTATTTGGTATGTATAGGTATACACTACACGGCCAATATACGCGGAGAGTGTCGCTGTCGTTTGCGGGGGCAAAATGAGACAAATTCAGTCGCCGAATTCAGTCTTGCAAGATGACGCAAGCTATTTTACCTAATTCGCGGTTCGCGGTTTGACACCACCAGACATAGGCATATCGCAAATATCAGAAAAGAAACATGAAGCAGAAAATGGTAGCGTATACATACAACACAACATGATTTTATTATCATGTATTTGAATGTAATGAGTAATAATAGCGTAACTTGCCATAGTGAATATTTCAGTCGAGACTAACAACTAACAAGAGTACTATAGATAGAGTAGGTCGTACATGTAGACGTAGAGGTACAATTGTACAATCCTTCTAGTCGAAGTTACAGTCATTCCACAACTTTTATCCCATTTTTAAGTTTAATAGTAACTACAAGTGGAATTAATGGTACCTAATCTAGCTAAAGTTTTTACGAAACGTTCATCCACGCTCCCGTTCTAACCCTTCGCCATACTCTCTACGACAGTACCCAAAAATCACCCTTCACTAAGTCGTATACAAACCTTTGTTTACTGTTTACATAAGTGTCGAAATACGATAGTAAACGCAAACAACCTGTGGGAATGGGAACTATCACGTACTTTTTTTTTACCGCCAGTAAATATAATTATTAATTATCAAACGGAAGGAGTGGCCTTTCTTCCAGAAGTTCACGAAATTCCTCGTTATTGTGTCATCGTCACACCGTAAATTAGTCAGGAATCAGGACAGATCCGGAGGCTTTTCTAACGAAGAGTGGAAGACGTACTAGATTTATAGATTACTATTAGAAAACAATGAGCATTCGAACAAAAGTCTGCCTTCCGCCCATCATGCCTCCCCCAATGGAATTCCCGGTACCTTGCTGTGGTCCTCCCCCAATCCTCGGATCGCCGATCAATCCCTGGTGCAGCACGCCTGTCTGTTGTACTAATGGATGTCCGGCTCCATGTGGGCAAGTTTAAATTAGAATTTAACATGCATATTATTTATAAATTACTTAGATTACCTAATAAATGCACATACCGTCAAAGTGATATCACTTTAATCGTATTCCTGTTTTTTGCAGTGGCTGTAGTTGTGGGTGTGGTTCATATTCTTGTCCACAAAATCCGTGTTCGCCAACCAGCTCCGGGTGTGGTCAATGGAATTGCAATCCTGCCATGTCGCCTTACTGCTGTAGTCCCTGCTCCAGCTACTGTAACCCCCGCCGACCTTGTCCAGATCCGTGCTGTCGTCCTGTCTGCCCACAGTGCCCTTCGCCTTGCTCCAATCCCTCAGCCTGTCGCTCCCCCTGCTGTCGTCCCTGCGGAAATAATCCCTGTGACGACGAAGAAGAGCCGTCCTCATCTTTTAACAACTGCAACTTTTATTGCTCACCAGCAGCTTACCAGAAATTGGGATTACCAGAAAATGGAGATGGCCCTCCAATTGGATATGGCCAGGGTCCTGACGATCAGGCCCACGCGGGCAGCCGGATCCCATCGTCGCCCGCATATTACTCCTACTGATCAGATTATCAGCTCCTTTTCCACATATTTCTTCAGTTATTATTATTACTGCCTCAGGCAGTTCTACTGCGGATTGTCGGTGTTGTGTTCAAATTACTCTCGGTGTCTCGGTTATATCAAGTAAACGCTACTAAAAAAAAACTAAACTACATTTCTATTACTGTTTACATAAGAGTTTATGGATGAATTTAGAAGAATAATGAAGATGAAGAAGAAGAAAATTGAATGCTTAATAAACTTGAGAGAATCGCAATGAGAGACTTTAGAGTCTCGCAACACAAATCACACGGTCGCCGTCGCCACGGCCACGCTGTGCGGAGAGAATTACGGTATAACTGGTGTAACGTTATCTTCAAGTGTAAATCTTCAAATTTCGAAAGCATGTTTTGGGTGTACGGGTAAAAGTAGCTGAATTATTGGGAAATGGGATTTGTCTAACAAAATTAGGACGTGGGCAAGACACGCTGTGGTTAGGTTAGAAAAGTCCCGGGGCCTTCATCCTGCACTGCTGCCCACAGATATATCCGAAGATGCTTCCGGTTCTGGAGCAGCCGGTGAGGTTCAGTTGCATCTTTGAAAGGCATTCAGTGGTAACTGGTGACTTCCTGGCATTGATACAACCTAGATTCCAAATCCGAATGGCCACTATCACTCCAGCTCCAAGTCGTACGTGACATCCAACGTGCACAAATGTATTTTGATACATGACAATCGTTTGAAACAAAAAATGCAATATATTACGCATGTGTACTGAAACAAGTGTTTAAAAACAGAAGAATACTGCCAAACGCTGAGTACGTAAGTAGACAAAATGATGAACCGAAAAAGGAAAATCGGAAGGACTGTACGGATATCCACGACGAGAGAATGCAAAAATGAAAAGGGGTGCCAGGGGAATCCTGTAGACCCTAAAACCCGGCGGGAATCTTGCGCCAAGAAAACATTATCTCAACGCCAAAAAACATCCGTTGGTCCTAAAATCTCCGTCCAAATAACATGCGATTTGGACTTGGGAAATTCCCGCTCCAGCCTCAGAAGAGAAAGCGTTCGGGTGATCAACCATGAGCAGGGAGACTCCACGCAAGAAACGGCTGAGAGGGAAACTCAAGACAATTACAGGAAACAATTCCGAATTTCGCAGGATCAAATAGCATCTGCAATTATGGGGAAATCCATTTCAGGTCACATCAATATTCCCAAGTACACCATTTTAGACCTGAGTTACGTGAGGCCTGAAGCCAATCCAGATCTTTGCATTATGACATTGCTCCTGGAAGGGGAGAAAGCCTCCGCTCAAGCCCCTGAGGAAAGCAATTTGCCTTCAACAAATGGTGGAAGACGTGATCTTCGACACAAAACTCCTGTTATTGACTCATCAGAAAGTAGTACCATACGAAACATTATTGAATCGGGAAAATCCGTCTCTGTTGTGTGTAGACCCAGAGAGTCATTGCAATCTGTCGCCAAAACAATTGCCGAAAACTCAACACCAACCACGTCTTCGATTCCAATTCCAAAATACGAATCAGTACTTGAAATGAGTACCAAGAATTCATTAAAACTAATGAATCTTCCGGAAGATGAAGACTGGACGGGGACGAACGTTTTGAGCAGAATCAAAAGTAGTTCCACGGATTTGTTTTCCGATCCGGACCTCTCCGCAGCATTGGCCTTCTTTCGTCAGCAGGAGTATCAGATCGAGCCAGCCGCGACTCCAGACTTAAGCAAAATGAAGCCCTTTTCCAACGCCTACTATCAATACTGGAAGAAAGGAGGGGCGGGAAGTAAACAAAAGAAGGAGATGCAGTCGAGTCGTAAAAGTCACCACCAACAGCACGATCAGCACCGGCACAGCCACCAAAGGAGTCCCAGATCAAATGACCGCCGGATGTCGCCCAGGACATCCGCACGAGACTCAACTAGAAGGTCCACCCAGGCTTTCGGAGAGAGCGATGGTGACAGCGATGACAGTGAGGAGCGGAAGCAGGGAAGTCGTCGTTCCAAGTTCTTTCATTCAAATCACAGGCCAGGTCACCACCACCACCATCACCATGGAACTGGCTTGGCTCAACATGACTGGAATCCTTACAGTAAGGTCACCACAGATTATTATGGCCAGCGTGTGGACAAACATAATAAAAGCCACCGCGACTCCCCATCACCGCGCCTCTCCACGCAAGTCGTCACTAATTTCAAGAAGCAGGAGGATGCACGACAGGGCAAGCACGTTCACTCCAACGAGGACCACAGTGATCACGGAAGACGGCCATCCAGAAGACCGGGTCATCACGGGTCAAGAGATCTCTCGCACGGTCGCCGGAGTACCGTGTCCATCCGCTCCAGGTACGCCTTTCGGAGCTCAAAGAAAGAAGCTCATGTGCCCCGAGAGGATGATCAGGTCATCGTGTACGCCAAAAAGCGCGGAGGAACTCCTGGCTGGAGACCTGGAAAAAGGGTTCAAAGCAGTGGCTACGGATTGGCTCGTTTCAATCAGCAACAAAGCTATTACGGAGCAAATAATAATATGTTTACGATGCCTAACAACGCCCCCATATTTCAGCAGGATTACGGGCAGAATCAGGGAGTGTACAATGCCATAGCTTACAATGCTGCCAGGAATCGGCCTCCGGGACAAGGGAGCGGACCCTTCACTCCTTACGGCCTCCCATCGCCCTATGCTCCTCCGGCCACCGCTCCGATGCTCCGGCATCCCAAGCCACAAGCACGTGCCTGGGGTCGACGAGTTTCCGCCGAAAGTGACTCTTCCGACGCCTCTTCCAGATCATCAAGATCAAGTGGGTACAGTCGGAGTTTGGTGGATGTCCACGATGAAGAGTGTATCCCTAAGAAGCGAAAGCGTCCACGGATACGGGGTGAACCCTTTGACTTTTACGGGGAAGTCATTCGTCGTCGACGACGTCCCATTTGCGGGCCCGAAGATCCTTGGGACTCCTGCCGATGCAGACCCTGCACGTGCAGCACTTCCTGCACCAAATGCTCTTGCTGCCCCAGGTGTGGCTCGTGTGTTAAATGTCCTTGCTAGTTCAAGATACAAAGGATTACCTGGTGAATTAAGTCATTAAGTCATTGCTATTGCATGAGAAAGCTGCCCATCGCTTTATGGCAATTCGGCAATGCCAAAAATAAATATGACGAGGCCCCAACGTAATCCGTTGATTCTATTTTGACTCCGTATTTTCATTGTTTCCAACATTTTCGGCCAATTGCATCTTTAATTGTACTTATCCATTTATTTACTCTTAATTGGACGTATCCATTTATTACTTCCTCCCCGTGACAATCAACAAGCGAGTTGTCTGAAAGACGACAAAGCGTAAAATGTACAAGAAGTGTATTTTCCGTATGCCCAGAACGGGCACTACGGGGCAAGATTCCAAATATATGCGTTTCTCCTTGTTTTGATGAATATCAACACCCTCCAAAATACTTGGATCACTCCCAAAATACTTCTGACGAGCCTCTTTTAGTGTTATGGGGATTTTGCCCAGGGAATTGTAGAGAGCCTGGGCGAATATGATGGTTATCAGTAGTGAGATTGGTAGATGGAGGAAGACCCGGAAGTCCAAGGTTTCGTAGTAGCGGACGCAGCCATAGCAATAGGTGACGCTCACAAGTTTGATGTACATTGTGCTCACAGCCGTCACCGGACCCACGGCCTCCACCAGGACATTTTGCAATACTTGGGCTTGTCGGTAGGAAATCAGCTTTAATAGGTTCGAAGGCGATCTAGATCACGGAACCAGGAAATAATTATGTGTAATTAAATGTATTACGCATTTAAACAATTAACTAGAAATAGGTAAAAGAGAAATCAATAAGAAATGGATATTATGGATAACTCACCGCGCTTGAAAAGCTCCTTGCAACGTCGGACGAAAACTGAGACTTTGAAACATGACGAAAATAATAATAAACTGCAAGAGGCTCACTTGAATGTGAAACATCCAATGGATGGTAAAGATGAGATTATTGGCCTGCGTTTTTGCAGACAACGCAGAGTACCAGAACTGCAATTTCTTGGGCTTGATAATGCTTACGATGCTCATTTGCAAGGCTCGGAGAAAATACAAACTGACAAAGGGCTTTGCCGCAGGGAAATCTTTCACGAGATTAACTGAAATCAATAAAGGAAATTTCATAATAAGAATAATATAGCTATCAACGCTTGTAGAAACAATGTTTCTACAAGCGTTGTATAGCTATTAGGTCAGACATATTTTATATGTGTATATTAGTACATTAAAATTGTATGTAACATGTGCATTATTAAAAAAAGCATCTTACCAGATCGCCGAATTTTGAGGAGGCTGTTAACGCTAACGGTATGTGCCACGTCTCGAGCAATGACTGTGAAGCATACCAGAAGAGCCACGAATTTCGGTCCGAGTTGAGAAAAAAGACTAATGGCATGCTTAAATATTCGGCTGTCCGTCACACCTTGACCTTTGTTCTCCAGGAAGAGCTGGATGAGTCGGAAGATGATGAATAGTACGTCGATGAGCAATAAGCAGACAGCAATGCAGAGGTGGAATCTCTTCCAGGAAAATCTGTGGAGGGCCGTCAGACGCTGACTGGCGGGATTCCATCGGAAGGGAACGATATGGAAGAAACACCAGAAGAACACAAGCCGCCGGGTTACGGGCATGAATTTGTCCCCGGACCTGGTGGAATTATGGCCCCCGAGTTTGTCCTTCAAGAATGACTTGACAGCCGTATAGGATTTCCTCGAGATTCGTTTCCAGCCAATTACACCGGAGCATGATGAACGGCGTAAAAGCTTGCCCAGCTCCATCAAATGTTCTTTATTCGCTTCTGGTCTTGATGGATCTAATTGTAAAAGATAATTGTAAAAGTCAGTAAAAATAGGAAAAAATCAGGGAAAATAGGATGTTACCAGAATGACTGCGTTTTCCCTGGATTTCTTTCCATGAATGCGTATATGAAATAGCTTGGAAAATAATGCATAAATGTACAGCTTTTAAGGAAATTACTACTCACCGCTTATGGGAATGAAATAATTATTTCGCCAGGCCATAGCAGACAAATTACGATTAATTACGCTGCAAATGACTTGAATCAAGCGCGAGTTGATGAATTAAAAACCCAACGAAGTCATTGCGTTAGTTGCCACTTGCCACATAATTAGACTTTAAACACTTTGAAAAGCTAAGCTCTTTCTGCTCAACTGAATATTTCTCAGATGCAAAATCATTTTTCGTACTTTTCCAGGTGGCTACCGAAACGGAATCAATCGTTCCTCAATTGCCCATTAATAACTGAGAAGGTATGTATGATTACATACTATGTTGATCGACCATCATAATATGAATGTGGCCAGTAATTCCGGTAATTATTTTTCAATGTAAATAAATTATTTAATTAGGACGATTGAGAGTAAGTGCTGATTGCCGTTATACGAAGTAAGTACATAAATACGTATGCACTTATTACGGAGCCAAAACTCACCAACAGACTAATGTGGAAAGCTATACTTTCGTCAATTTTATCGTGCTACAACACAACCTTCTCGCACTTTCCGTGGACGCAATTGTTGATGGATAAGATTAGCCAAACTTTACCTACACTTGTGTAACCCTTTTAGTGGGCACCTCCGGGAACATTATGCAAGCATAAAGGGTACAGCCTACCCTTTACTGTAGAGTACAGACCCAATTCTGTAAGGAGAATGTAAGAAATGTGACGACTTGCATTAGGTAAACACAATTCATTATCAAGGGACGTTATCAATGGATATTTATATTTAAATATTTAATGCACATCATATATGTATTATACAATTCCTCTAAAGATAACCCCACGCTTCTTACATCACAAGTGGCACAAAAAGGAGCTAAAAAGCAGGAACACTATTTTCTTAGATTCCTACAACGTTGCAAGTGGCAATATAAAATGACTCCTATCCATTATGTTGAGCCTCCAAATCGTCCAAATCATAAACATTCTGTTGGGGCTATTTTGGAAAAATCTTGGCGTAGGCGTGTCCGCACGGTAAGTGGAAAGGCGAACATAAAAAGCCATAGCTAATATGTAGGTATATCTTATATCTATAGATAATAGATACATACACTTGCATATTAGAAACTATCTGATTAATTAGCTGACTGTGGTGCCAGTGTCCGTAAATTCTGTAAATGCATTCTGCTTATCTTATTGTTAGTTTCCCCAGCTCATGTTCAAGACAAGCCTGCAGTTTTCATCATGACTAATATGAACTGATGACCTCAGAGGTACTTGCACCTCAGAATAACTCTCGCAGTTATTTGAAACGGAAATAACTTAGGACATCAATTTTCTTCTAATTTGGTATTATTTCATGATGATACACTTGCATGGCAATCTGCGCAGGAAATTTTCTCTTACATGTCCCACAAGTCCCGTAATGAACGGATTTGAAATTTTCTATCTGGACACTTTGGCGTCACCATTTGTCAGGATAATAATATTCATATTCATATGTAGGTATGTACTTGGCCAGTATATTCATAATGGCCATACCTCGAGAGGTTTTTTAATGATGACGATTTGCTTACTATATTGGCTGGTTAAGGGATCAGCAGTAATCAGCAGAGTCTCAATAGACACGATACACGATAGTCGTTGATTTTGACTTCACATTGCATTCTTCACATTTTAGATGGCTAATGGCTACTATAGCGCATTAAGTTTTACGCATTAAATGATGGTTTGTATTTGTAGAAATGAAACATTTTTAATTCATCCGTTTACATCCTGCACTTAAATGCATTACTTTTCATTTCATTATTAATTCGTGAAAACTCGTGGGGGTGTTGACGTCGTCCTGCGATGACATGAAGATAATGATAGTCCATACAAAATGCTGTGGCTGCTGTCAGCAGGAGCCATCAACAATATTTAATTACTCTACTGCTTACGACTCCTGACGGACATTGCGCTTTTTTCTCTCACGGCTGGAATATTCACCACTGGAATACTTTTCCCCTTACCTGTTGATAGGCTGCGTTTCGCGGTTGGAGTTACTGCACTTTGGACAGGATTGGGCTGTGTGAATGGGCGTGAATATGACCTACGAGTTTATAATAAACAATATCTCGTCAAAGTTGTTCCAAATATGCGGCTCCAGTAGAAAAGCATCATTAAAAATAGTTTGTTAGGTGTGTATTTGTGTATGCATTTAACAATAATTTACATACTGCAGTTTGAGAACATGGCGCAGTTCCTTGACGGGGAAATTCTGGGCCAACTGCAAGTACGGACTTGTATTAAATTGGGCCGCGGCGCTCCTGGAATCCATCTTGACATTCTCGGCGTCATCGTAAACGACCTTGCACCCAAGAGTCTCCCACCACGTCCAAGGAATCGGCGGACTGATCTCCTCATAGCGCAGCAATGTCTTGGAGTAATTGTACCGGGCAAATTCGTAGGTCACGTGGACGGCATGTCGGATTTCGTGCGCGAGGATCCGAAGTGTGTACAGCAAATACTCGGTTAGGTCCAGCTCATCCGTGAGCAACCTGGACATGTCCGCCAGGGCCTTCCGGTCCTCCGGCATGAGTTCCAGATTCATGGTGTGGGCCAACTGTCCCATGAATTCCTCCACCTTATTCAAGGCTTGGAGGTAGGACATGTCCATGCCGTGCTCCTCCTCCTCCTCGTAGACCAGATGAAGGTACTTGTCCAGACTCCGGAGATGTCCATGGAATTCCTCCAGCGTTTGGAAGACCTTCTTACAGAGTTGGGTGACGGTGAGGAAGCGATCCACGGCCCGGAGCTCCACGAAGGGAACCCAATTATTTTCACCTGCGATGGCTCGGACTACCCGGATGGAGGGTGGGCTGGGCAGTCTGTCGTCGGGGCCAAGTTTCGGCGGGATAAATTCGTTTCCCCCAACTCTGTTGTACAAATACAACTTCTGGATCCTCTCCACCCGCTCCTTTTTGAGCTCCGAGATCCTCTTCTTGATCTCAGTCTCTTTCTTCCGGAGTGCTTCCGTCTTTTGAGCCCGGTCCATCTTATCCAACTCCACCTGATGCGTGTGTTTGTAGGCTTTCATATTCTTGGCGGGATCCCAGCGCTCGATGTACTTGGGGAGGATCTTGTCCGTTCGTCTGCGACAGTCCAAGAAGGCGTCCACGATGTGAACGACGCCCCGCCAGGCGATGAACGTCTGACCCGCGATGTCCTCCAAAGTCCGCTTGATCTCCTCGAAGGCCTCTTGGTCCTTGTCCGTGTGGGAGTGTACCGCCTGCATACACATAACTATTATCCACATGTACGAGCCTGCGCGGTTTCAAAAATCCTTATTTTATTTCACACACATCTTCCTTCTTCCTTACAAGTCAAGTGGGGGTGACAACGATTCCATTCTGAATCCGATTTTTCCATTCACTTCGATTCGATTCAATACAAATAGATACTTGAAAGGTTGATTCAATACAAATACTTGAAAGGATTCCGTTCCATTTGATTCAATACAAATACTTGAACATTTGATTCGATTCAAAACCGTAAATCGAATAAAATAATTCGATTCAAAACGTAAATCTAACTTAGTCTAACTAAATCTAACTAGTTACATAAAATTTAACTCAAATTCCATTCATTCGATCCATTATTTAATACAAAATTTTTGAATATTCTTCCGAAGCAGCGCAATAACCATGAAAATATTGAAGCAAAAAACCAACGGTAAATATTATATCACGATTACTTGCATTTATTTGAAGTGGCAAACTATTAGACTTCATCATACGTATGCTTAAAATTTGCAAAAAATAAAAAAATGTGTCACAATAACATATCTTTGGATCCTTTGAATCATGATTCGATTCAACCCATGGGCTTGAATCGAACCGAATCGAATCATTTGCATAATGAATCGGATCGAATTGCGAATGTCGATCCGATTCCGGCTTTGGAACGAATCGAACTAAAAATGGATCAAATTGGAACGTTGCCACCCTTTACGTCAAAGGCTTACATCTAGTATCTTTCTTGGTGACAGAACGTGTTTTTTTAAATATTTGTTTGTTACCAATAATTGATTTCCCTGCAACTTGCTCCAACTGTTTTTGGCTAAGGTCATTTTCGTAGTAGTAAGAGATTAATTTGATGCACTCGCCCGTGTAGAAATGGACGCGATGGAGGAGGTGGAGGGCATTTTCGAAGTGGGCGAAGCAATCGTAGAGAATCACGCGCTTCGCCATCTTCTTCAGCAACCGCTTATTGTCGTCTTTCACGGCATTGGCTTGGGCCGCAAGGGTATTTTTGAGATGGACGTAGTAGTCCCGGGTAGAATCTAGTAAATGGGCTATCCTCACATTTATCCCCGCTTCCCTGGAAAGCCAGCCAAACCTTGTCATCACACAATTCATTTGTAAATGGGACACATGTTTTTGTAATTCAGTACACGCCATACAAATGCACATGATAGTCGCTGGACATCGTTTTGGATTTCCTGATCAAAAACCAACAAGGCTGTCTTTTCTCCGTCGCTGATTCGTCTCTGAAATCAGGACAAATAACTATTCTGTATTGTATATATATTGAAGCTTGGATTTACTGAAACAAAGAGGTGAAGAAATCCATTTTTTCAAGCTTAATATCATTGCAAAGGGATTACTCATCGTCATTCACTAGACCCTTTTTCGCGGAAGGTGAATCCGACGTGGATTTGGAGGGCTGTCGGCCGAATCTGGAGTGGAAGGATGCGGTCCTGGAAAGCTTGTTTTTGTGCGTACTAACACGACCAACGACATTTTTGGCCAAATAAACGAATGTGGACGACTCCGCCGCGAAAGAGGGATCAGATGCACCAATTAACCGGGATTGGCCCAGCTCCTTGATTTCGCGGGCAGCGGAAGTTTCCAAATTACTTTTGGGATGCTCTTCGAAGAAGGTAAACAGGATCTTTCTCAACTTGGTAATTGCAGTAGATGAAACATTTTTTGAGTCACAATTTAGGTCTTCGTCACTTCCAGGCCTTCCAGGTGTCTGGGGGCAGCTGGTGCGGGAACTGGAGGGAAAAACGCGGTTCTTGTCGCTCGAGACTCTACTTTTCCCCGCCATTGGTCATTGTCTGGTCGTTGGACCTTTTTTATCTCCTTTCTCCTGCTGCTGCTGTTCCGCTCCGTTAGAATAGAAGAATAAATCGCAAGAAATGAGAAAAGACTGGCTAGTTAATACATATACATATTACAATTTGCATGATGCAAATCAATAACCAATTAGCACATCGTAGACTTGCAGATTGCAGGATTGCAGATTGCAGTTTGCAGCCATGCATCAATCAATGCATATAGCTGCATTGATTGATATTAAAAGCATAAACAAACAGTAGCGATTTTTATGCGATAACACAAAATTTAATATTAAATAAAATACATTATGTTCATACACCATGCAATTCACCACATAAATACAATTATACATACAATGCACATGCATAAACTATGAATGTATCAATTTATGTATGTCCTCATGTGTGCATTAACAGGCTTGAGCTTTATTGTTTTATGGCAATGACAATCTGATTAATCTACTTTGGAGTTGATCTACCGACCGAACAAACATCGATAAAAAAAACAGCTGGTTAAACGAATTTCCAGAATTCCAAACGTCAAAAAAGATCCGTTTCCAGGGTTAAGTAACTTTCACCGCGCGCGTGGGTATGTTGAATATTGAATATAGTAAGGATTCAGTTCAAACAATATTTGGATAAAGAACTATACCCAATTTGAAGACAATGTCGAGCGTTGGATCGAGCAATCGAGCGTATTTAGTCCCCCCGTTATGTCCTTCTCATAGTATCCGTCCATTTTATTTGAAAAATTGTGGCACCAAACAATTAGAAATGTCAGCGACTACATCAATTTATTGACAAAATTTCGCTAGGGAGGTATGTACATATAATGTATGTAGTTGGTTATGATTTATGATATTTATGTAGTTACCGTACATGTTCTATAGCTCTACAACGGAATCATTTTAAATTGTTTTTGTGGAAACTCCCATGGGATTTTAAATACATACTAAATTATTACTAGTCGTATTCTACAGGATAGTTGCATCGTTGCATGTATGTACATATGTATCATATGTGTCCAGTGTCCAGTGTACATATTTCACATTGCAAATTGCAAATTGCAATAATTTACATGAACAATGAACATGCTCTTTCCTGCAGTTATTTATTGTTCCTGTAATTTGTAATTTGTAATGCTTACAGGATATTATACATCAGGGGTGCCCACGAATTTAGGTATCACGGTCACTTTTACCATTTTAGCCGCGCCAATGGTCACCAAAATAT
>JAQGBT010004959.1:0-15343 GCA_034698585.1 Disparrhopalites patrizii
ATTAAATTAAATAAATTAAATTAAATATTGAACAAATTAAATTAATTAAATTAAATTAAATATTGAACAAATTAAATAAAATAAATTAAATTAAATATTGAACAAATTAAATTAATTAAATTAAATTAAATATCGAACAAATGAGTTCTAAACCTAATTTTGTCTTGAAACAAATTTTGCTGGAACAAACGTTTTCTTAAACTTATTCTGTTTTGAACGTCTGTTTTGTAAACAAATTCTTATTAACGTATTTGGTCTTGAATAAATTTTTGCTTCGACAAATTTTATGTCACGAAAAACATGAAAATCATGCAATAGCGTCATCTCCGGCCCCCCGAAATCCCATTAAAAGCGCGGACAGATTGTAGAGAACAAAATGGACGAAAATAGGGACGCTCATGCGGTCAAAGGCGGAGAATTGACCCACTTGAATGGCGATATTGGGCACAGATTGGACATTTCCCCTCAGCAATTCCCTTTCCATCCTCCGACATCTCCGGCGAAAATTCGTCTCCAACAACTCCCGATGTCCCCCTCTATCCTCGGGACGGTCCTTAAGGTCCCGCTGGAAGGAAAGGACCAAAATAGAATTCTTGGCCTCCCGCATCCTCACAGGGATTTTGAAGGCCGTGGAGAAGACGAGGACGAATCCACCCATGGCAAGGATGGCAACATAGATGAAAAAGCCCCGAAAATCGGTTCTCGATGCAAGGTCCGAATCCCGAAAAAGCCCCCGCCAATGGCACAACCAATCGCCAGGACTTTCCCAACGAAGAAGACGTCACTGCAGAGGACGTTGACGAGCTTGATGTTCACGTAGAGGCTTCTTAATTGCTTGTACATGGCAGGAATCCCAGCACTTTTGCACCTTTAATTATTCATGTAAATATTCATAAGGATTAAGATTAAATTATTCATAAGGCCTTGAAAATGTATTTTATGTATTAATCTGCATAATAATTACTTTTAAAATTAAAAAAAAAACCTACGTCACCCGACTCAAATCCGAATTTAGTCTATGAAGTAGTAAGGGCCAGAATTGAACGACGATGCAGATTGGGCTGAACCAGAAAAAACAGGACAATGTTTCCAGAGCCAAGTACAAGTAAAAGTAAATCCCTGATTTCCAGGATTCAGGGAGGACACTGGAGAAACTACAGGGAATGTCCGGGAGGAGGGCAAAGACCAAAACATTGAGGAAAACCGATGGATAAATAAGCTCTGGACTTAAGATGAGCATCTAATTCATAATGGAAGTCCTCCCTCTGCTTTTTAAGGGTGCTTTTGCAAAATTAATTTATAAATGAATTATGAAATTGCCATTTAATCCATTTTACTCACGTTTAATATTTCGTATACAAGTTTTATGTGTAATTAAAAAATAAAAATATTTACTTGATATTGACATAAAAAATGGTATAAAAAGGTACCAATAAAATTAATAAGATAAATGACATGCAAATCTACCAATAAAGTAAATAAAATCAATGTCATAAAAATGTACCATTAAATTAATTAAAATAAGTGGCATGTGAATGCACCAATAAAATCATTAAAATAAATGGCATGAAAATGTACAAATAAAATCAATAAAACAAATTACATAAGAATGTACCAATAAAATCAATAAAATAAATTACATAAAAATGTACCAATAAAATCAATGAAATAAATTACATAAGAATGTACCAACAAAATCAATAAAATAAATTACATAAAAATGTATCAATAAAATAATTTAAAAAAAAAGCATAAAAACGTACCAGTAAAAAACAGTGGCATGCAAATGTACCAATAAAATAAATGGTATAAAAACGAAACAATGAAATAAATAAAATAAATGGCATGCAAATGTAACCAACAAAATAACTAAAATAAATGGAATGAAAACGTACCAACAAAATAACTAAAATAAATGGAATGAAAACGTACCAACAAAATAACTAAAATAAATGGAATAAAAACGTAGCAACAAAATAACTAAAATAAATGGAATAAAAACGTACCAACAAAATAACTAAAATAAATGGAACAAAAACGTACCAATAAAAAAAATAGCATAAAAATGTGCCAGTAAAATAAATGGCATAAAAATGTACCAATAAAATAAATGCATTAAATAGAATAAAAATGTACTAGATTTCTGCTTAGAGAAGAAAATCCAATTGAACAACCCCACCATGACTTCCTGGTGCATGATAAAAAATTGAAATGCGACGAAATTAGCAAACATCTGGGCGATTAGGAAATGGCAGTGAAAAACTCGGTGAATAAGGTCATAATTGGGATATTTCAAATGTTCCAGAAATCTCCCGCCCACCCAAAGCATCCGACCGACGTGGAGGATTAAACAGAGACTATACAAGTATCTCTTCCAATTCCGTTGCAATTCACACTGACCCCCATTTTTGCTCATGCGCAGGGGAAAGACATTTAATTTGAAGAGGAGGTGGTAGAGTTTCATGCAAATTCGCAAATCTTGGGGCGACGGCGAGAACATTTTACGGGATTCAACTAACAATTTAAAATATAGTAAAGTCAACGAATTCCCAGGAGGCTTTTGCGGGGTTTATTCCAAAACCTTTGAATCTCCCTTCAAAATGGCGATGTTTGCTTAAAAAGGCATTTGTGGGCAAGCTGAAAAGGCATATGTATGTGAGAAAAGCGAAAAGAAATGCTCCGTTAATATTTAACCTTGAGGCCTTTATATTTATACGGATTGAAAGGTCGATTTTTGTCTGTTTATATAATAATTATACAGAATTTACAAAATGTCATTAAAGAGCTGACTCGCGCTGGGAAATAGCCCCTATAATTTTCCAAACAATGTCCCGTTTCGTGTAGTTGATAAAATGGTCGCAAAAAATACAAATATGGATCGGCGGGAAAGGAGTGAAAGCTATGGTTAATCCTGTATCTAATTAAGACACTAATCACATGACATGAAAGACCCCAGGGTGTATTTTGGGAGCTGACGAAAATCGATTGAATGTTGACTTGAACTTTGCAAAGCAAATAAAAAATGCAAATCTTTTTTTTATTTTTACGGATTGGACAGACCGGAACAAAATCCTGTCGCAGTTTCTGGTCTCGACTGGTTTAAAAATGCGATATTAAAATTAATCCTGAAGAGAGAAAGTGGAGGGGAAAAACATTCCTTGAAGAGAACAAAATGGGAACGACGTAATATTGGTTTTTCATTATTCATCGAGACGGCTTACAAATGTTTTTTCTCTTTCCAAAAACAATTTCACGGTCACATCTTTATCAATGGTTGAGGGCCGATCCAATTATTTATCTCCAAAGGCCGTGATGCCTCCAAGTAATTTAGCGTGATGAGGTAAAAGGTGCTTTATATAGACAATAATTTCCAAGGATTCTTGTTACTAGGATTATTATTAATTAAAAAAAAAATACCTCACGCTGGGAATGACAGATATTGCCTTTCCGGTTAGTTGACCAAACAAAGTGAACCGGTTTTGGTGTGGTCTAGTGAATGAGAAATTATGTCATTGGGCCTCCCATATACCTTCATTTTTATGGCAGTTTAAAAAAATCGGACACAGATGAGAAGCTATGAAAGGGAAAATTTTAAGGGGCTAAATTAGTGAATGTCAATAGCAAGGGGATTTTTTTTTTGTTTAAAAATGTACTGAGACGTTACTCAAAATTTTGAAAGTCTTCAAGCTTCGTCGGAGTTCCCTTTTGTATAAAAACGGGAGAGAGCTGGATGAAACGCCTTTAGTGTGCTGGTGGAAGTTGGGATTCTTAGACGGTGAGCATTTGCAGTGGAAATTGGCAGTTCTTTTTGGATTGAAAAATGAAAGTGAAATTTTTGGAGGTGTTCCTGGTATAAATTAATTTTTGAATGTATTTTTTTTTATTTTATGTATTTACTGGCACTGCATTAAATCTGTATTACACCACCGGATTTTTTTAAATATCTGCAGGCCTGGTATTTCCTCGGGATGCCTCTGGCATTTGCGCAGCTTTTCGCGCGGTATAATAACTACCATAATAACAACCGCGTGTATCCCGTCCAGCGCCAGGCGTTACCAACTTATGTTCCGCCTCATTCACCGCCGGTGTACGCCCCGGCCTCTCAGCATCCCGATTTTTTCGTAAGTTTTTTATTTGTTTGAACCTAAAATTTTTGTTTATTCTGAATATGTGTGCTAGGAATTTTAGAAAACATTTACAGTCTATATACATGATTCTATGAGCATTTGGTACATTTTATGTTAGCTTTATAGAGGTCTATAAACAGGACAAAAATTGTGTGATAGTTTGGGATGAATTCCAGACAAATCGAGGGAGACTTATAGGCAAGAAAATTGGGTAAGTTGTAGAGATAATTTGGGTAAATTCTAGCCAAAGTTGCGTTACGACACAATTTAGATTAATTTATGAGAAATTGTAGACAAATTCAACATAAATTGAAGACAAATTCAGGAGAAATCGCGACTTTAAGATAGATTCTAGATGACATTTTTAGAATTGAGATAGCTAATTATTAATTCCAAGTTTTGCTTTAAATTCTAAAAATCCCTGAAGAAATTCGAATGGAATTTTAAAGATATTCTAAAGAAATTCGAATGAAATTTGGAAAGGAATCTAAAGAAAATCTAAAAACAATTTTGATGAATTTTACGGAAATTCCAGAAATACTTTAGATGAATTTTACAGAAATTCCAAAAACAATTTAGATGAATTTTAAAGAAATTCCAAAAACAATTTAGACGAATTTTACAGAAATTCAAAAAACAATTTAGACGAATTTTAAAGAACTTCCAAAACCAATTTAGATGAATTTCACAGAAATTCCAAAAAACAATTTAGACGAATTTTAAAGAAATTCCAAAAGCAATTTAGACGAATTTCAAAGATATAATTTGGGGATTTTCGATGCATTGTTCAACAAATATGACAAAAGCACTAAAAAATTATTGATACCTATGTTGGTTTCGTAGCGTATAGCAAATATAAAAACCCTAAGAAAGCTACCAGGTTGAACAAAATACAGTGGACTCTCTATAACAACTCTCCTTATAATAACTTTTTCTGTGTAACAACTTTATTTTTCGGCCCTTCGTATATATACTTCGTATATATACAACTTTACATATATATGCACAGTGTACATATTAGATATTCCATATAACAACTTTTCCATATAACAACCATTTTTGCCCTGCCTATCAGGGTTGTTATAGCGAGAGTCTACTGTAACGGAATCTTTCAATAGCAACACTGAAGGGAAGTAAAAAATATTGTTGCTGGGTAATTTTGTTATATGGAACATTGAATATATGTATGCACATTACATGTAGGATGAACGGGGAAAATAATGTCGTTATAGGGGAATGTTGTTACAGTAGACTTGCTTTAGAGACAGCATTGCACCGATGTAATTTTGAAAAAAATTTGTCACAAAAATAAAAAAATTGTTATAAATGGGAAGTTATACAGTGGAGTCCCTCTATAAAAAGTCTCTTTATAACAACATTTCTATGTAAAAAGATTATTTTTCCAGCCCTACGTACATGTAAGGTGCATATTTAATGTTCTATATAACAGCATTTCCCTATAACAATATTTTTCGCCCTTCCCTTCAGGGTTGCTATATAGAGACTCCACTGTAACATGAAAATTTTATGGCGTTAGGCACATCCAAACTACAAATTCCACTACAACGTCCACGCGCCCCAGACGGGAGATTTCAAACTCCGGCGGGAGGAGCGGGTGATGGGTGCCCTGCGGGGTGAATATGCCTACAGTACCCGGGATCCCTCCGGGAGCTGGACGCACATGCGCTTCTCCGCCAGCTACCCGTACAACCCGAAAAGTCAGCAAAAGAACAAAGTGGCCAAAAGACGAGCTGCCGCCAGCGGCCCCGTCGGCTTCATTGTTGATCCCGTCCCCATTCGCGTGGGTCCCGGAAGGCCCCTGCCCAAATCCGTTACCAACACCAATTTCGGGTTTAATATTGCTCCCATCACCTCTCTGTCAACTTAAGTCCCGGGATTTCACCTGGACACCGGCTTAAAATTGTCCCCAGGCAATACCATCAATGAGAAATTGCTATTTTTGCCGGGAGAAATCCTCAACTCTAGTCATTTTTTCAACAAATACAAAAACAAATCCTTTTGGTGCGGATATTCTTCCTGTGGATCTTCGCGTTATTTATGTACATGTGCACATTATTTTTTGTTTTAATATTTTATGTCGGATTGTTGGTAGTTAATTGTTGTCCTTCTTGGTAAATTTTGCATTTTTTTACATATACGAGTAACAATAAAAACAATTGCTTTGCAGCCCGATCGTATTCAACATGGTTTTATTTTTTTTTAAATGAATGTCATAATGTATATAGACAAAAACCACGGAGACATCATTATTATTAAATCGTTTTAAAGAGAATTTGAGTACAAATACTCGTGCAATCTATAAAATGCTCACGTTAAAACTATTTCTTGTTGGTTTCCATTTTATAAAATACAGAGGACTCTCGCTATAACATCACTGAAGGGAAGGGCAAAAATGGTTGTTTTGTGGAAAAGTTGTATATACAACATTGAATATGTACATTACATATACAAATGGCTGAAAAATAAAGTTGTTATAGAGCAAAAGTTGTTTTAAGGAGAGTTGTTATAAAGAGAGTCCACTGCTCATCTGCATCCGTATCGCATTTGAAATGATTAGAAATCTTTTTCTTTTCTTTGCTGGCAACAAAGAAATTGGATGTTATAGCAAAAGACATTTATTTTGTGAGTAGAGATTTGCGAATACAAATCAAGAGCACAATGTTCCCAGAAGTTCCCAGACAACCAATATTAGCCAAGTTATGGCGGTTTTTCCAAAAAAGGTATCACATTTCAAATTTTCCTCGAAATTTATTTTTTGATTTTGACTTCACGGACAAAAACTTTATGGTCCAACAACCGTGCAAGCCAAAATTAAAGTGTTTTCTAAGCAGAATTTTATTACGGATATGCGAAAAACGGGTTCATTCAGATCGAACAAGAATTGACCAAATTATAACCATTTTCATGCGCCAAGTGCTAAAATGAGAAGTTTTGATTAAGTCGATGTTTGATTGTGCCTCTAGGGGCCAAAATAAATTTATTGAAACTATTTCTAGAGATAAGTTAATGGTGAGTTCGGTGAGTAAAAGCATTTTTGAATGGGTGTTGCTTTGAAAAAAAAACAAATCAATTATGAATTCTGGCAAACACTTTTAAAATGTTCATGCGACGCGTTGCCGCAATAAGGCGCACTTATTGGCAAAAATAATAATTTCATAATAATTTTTTTGTGTAAATTTGTCATTAAAAAGCGCCCATAAATTGATTTGTTTAATTTTCAACACATTAATAAGTATAAACATGACTTTTCATTGCAATTTCTTATGGTTTAATGTATATTACTAATTTTAGCGAAGTTCTCATTTTTGAACTTGGCGCAGGAAAATCGTCATAACTTGGTCAATTCTCGTTCGATCTGAACGGAGACTTTTTTGCATATCCACAATAAAATTTTGCTTGAAAAACACCTTTATTCTGGTTTGCAAGGCTGTGGGAACATTAAGTTTTTGTCCTTCAAGTCAAAATTAAAAAAGCAATTTTGTAGAAATGGAATTTTAAACTTTTCTTGAAAAAACCGCCATAACTTGGCTAATCTTGGTCGGATCGGGATGAATTGTTTTTTTTGTAGTACCCTTGACATGCTTAAACAATTTCGTCTTCTTAGCGTCATTTTCTACACGGCTATTTTAATTAGTGCCTATTTCTACGTTTTGGAAAACCGATTCCGACAATACATGAATAACACATTGTAAGAAATTTTCACTATACGTTTTTCTGAAATCCCTGATGTGCTCTTCTGGCTGCTATTGATTTTTGCTCTTGAAATGTCCGCAGTAATGATTACCGCACACTAAATGCTCTAGTAACTGACTTAATCAATGTGAAACACTTGCGCACGTCCCTTCATCTCTTCAATGCCTTGTGCTCCGACACAATTTTTGCCATAAAACTAATAATACTTGCCGGAGGAATTGGCGGATTTTTTGGAGCCCTGCAAACTAGACGTCAAAGCTATTTGGTCACAATGATCCTACTTTTGATCGGTATCAACACCATATGCACCTACGCTACGGTATTTAAAAGTGCTTTTGGCATCCCGATGAGGTTCCAAACCTGCAAATCTACAATTGTATATCGCAGCAAGCGACTGGTAACGTAGGAGAAATTTGTCCGCGTTAATTTAAAAACAATTCCTGAGAATGTCGCTGTTCAGCTTGGGCCTTTTCGGTATTTTCAACGGAATTCTTTGCCTCTACTTCTGGACTTTATGTTCCTTCTGGAGTTTATTGTAACTTGGGACTCAGTAGATGATGCAGTCTGTATAGTTGACATTACTGCCAGAGAGGTCAAAATTATATTTTGACCTAAATATAATTTTACCTAAATCCATACTCCATATTTACCTAAATTTGGACAATTCTGTTTTCTGTTTAAAAAACGCTGTGCGTGAAATGTGACGAATGGGCCCCTCGCCGCGGGTTTACGACTAGTTCTTACATATGTATCAAATACAAATAAACGAAATAGTCCCAGCTTACAGTCGACTCTCTCTATAACAGTCCCCTGTATAGCAGTACTCTCGTTATAACAGCAGCAAAAAATGCTCTCCTCAAAAACTTTCTCCATTTGTTAACGTAGAAATATCAGTTCTCTATAACAGTTTTTCGCTATAACAAGATAAATTTGATCTTTATAGGGTGCTGTTATAGCGAGAGTCGACTGTAATGTTAACTTCATTCCTATAGCGGCCACCTTTATAACGGTTTTTACTCCATAACGGCAGTTAAAAATGCCTAGCTATTATTAGTTTAATAATACACTCAGAATTAAATGGATAAAAAGCTTTTTCGTAGCACATAAAGCTATAGTTTCTTCTGATTATTCATTTTGACAGCGTCTATAGCCGGTAAAGAAATGATATGTCGCTGATGGGGATGTCGAAAGCCGACAATGACGAAATTAATTTGAGACCTCATTTAAAGTATAACACACGCACAACCATCTCCCATCCTACAAACTTACAAAATGTTGATTCCAGTGCTTTATTGGAGCAGATACATGTGGTCTATAAACAATATCAATATAAATGTCAACAGAAGGCTCGTTATGTATATTAACTTACCACTTACCTATTACATTCAACGCGATAAAAAAGTGACAGCTGTCAATAATTATTTCGCGGTCCAAAATTTGAGCTCAAATGAAAAAAATATAACGGGTCAACTGCATTCCTTTGATATGGCGGCGGATCAGCGAAGGATTTGCATAAAGTAACTAAAGCAAACATCTATTTATAAACGGCACTTGCAACGATGCAACCTGCTGAGAACCTGGGGAGTAGATTTGATACAAATTCTATGAACAAACATCGTGACTGCTGCCACAGTGGGATAACATATTTAAAGACGAAAGAATATAGCTTTTTGATACCCTGTAGTTGTTAAAAAGCGCATGGGAAAATACGCATTTGAAGATATACCAGGTAAATACGATTATTTCTCGGTTTACAAGAAAAAACTGCGGGAACATTTTATATATTTGATTGTGTGGAAAAGCATTATGAACAGTGTATGTTAAAAACAAATGCAAAAATGTATTAAGCTTTGATCGCAATAAAAACAACCAAAGAAAAAGCGATATTTAACAAAAACTAGCGCAATTTTTCAATCGCTTAGTTTTAATCGTGATGAACAATCAACATGCTTGCATAATTTTCTGTAATTTTTTCAAACAATTTTTGATGCTGTTTTATTTTTGAGTATACGAAATGCATATTTCGGCATATGTTAAACACAATAAAAGCGATTTTACTCTTTGAAAGAGCTCAATTTTCCCTCTTAACCAGCGACCAAATGGGATTTTAGAAAAATACAATTGGTACATACCAGTAACTGTCAACATAGTATGCCATATAATACTTACGTTTTGGAGAACTGCCACAAAACTTTACTAAATTTATCAATCAACCTAGCCAAATGTAACTGCTAAAGTTTCAAAAGAGCTTTAATTTCGATGGCAATTATGATTGTAAAGGGGTAAAGGGGTATACATTAAATATACGTTTGCATATACTCCTACCTTAATAATGTAACGCCAATTTTACCCAAATTCCAACAAAACATACCAAAAGTTCACATCATCCTGCCGCTTATTATTCTTGTGAGACCAAGTGGTCTCTAGCAAAGTTTCTTATCTCAGAATATACCCTATCCGGAATTGGACCAAATTAAATCATTCGCATCATGACTTAATTTGAGCTAACAATTTTGTTGCAATTTTAGCTGTGTAGGAAATCAAACCACAATTCTTACAACAAGTAAATCGTACCCATTTTTCGTTGATGGCAACATACAAAATGGATGGCAAAAATTTGGTACATAATTTGGTTCGGTAAGACCAAAAAATGAGGTTGTGAGTCCTTGACAACGGAGCGACCATTTACCAAACCGAGCACCTAAATGACCACTTATTCAACTGACAACATAAAATGTCACGGAAACCCAATGCCAACGCAGGCAAGAAATTATTGCTACGGTTGCTCGGTTCTGTAACAAACAATGCTTGTGAATGCAGACGAATATGCGTGGTAAACCGTATGACAAAGCATGATTACAGCAATATACTTAAATTCATGCTGAAATGACGTAATCTCAAAAAGAAAATTACGGTGATTCTCTCCGCCACGCTATAGTGGGTTTTTTGACTAAAACAAAATCCCGTATTTCATACGCTATAAGTATGTACATATGTGCGCATCTTTATTATACCAAAATGACTGCAAAATTGAAAAATATCAAGCGATAAACTCGATTTTACCCTTTGAAAAAGCGCATAGTTTGTTCTTAAACAGAGACCGAATGGAATTTCACAAACAAAATTGATACATAAGGGGGATACTTGAATGCTTTTTACAAGGTATGCCAGTAAATGTGAAAGTAAAAATTTATCGGTTAAAATCGACAGCAACGTAAGAGATCCAAGAATTCAGAGGCTCTACTTTCCCCATTTTTATTCAACAGAAACCTTGGACCGGGATAGACTTAAATTTCTTTTTCGAGTAAATTTTAGACGGCATCATTCACTCCTTTCTTCAGTCGAACGCGACACTACTTCCAGGAAGATGCTATTATTACAAATTTTGCAATTAATACGTTCGATTCGTGCATTCAGCAACATCAATATCACCTCCAAATACAACTGGATTAATACATGGCTGCACGCGCATTCTTTCTATACAAATGTGTGGTGTCTCAAAAAATGTTGCCAACTCAGAATCTTCCCTTTCCGGTACGGCAAAACCGGTTGTGGCGTTTCCTTGCGTGTGGATACTTCCAGGGCGAAGCAGCAACGTTTTTGGTTTTATTTTTCCATAATTATGACGCTTTACTATTTGTATCAGTTGGTCGCGTGCAGGAACTCTCAGATAATAATTGTCAAGGCAATTTCAGCCTTGAATGTGGCTTCCTCGGTTTTGATTGCTTCCTGGGATTACTTCCTCTTTCAGCGTTCCGCGATACTGAATGCTGTCATTATTAACGATATCCTGACATACATGAGTAAGTAATACATATCAAGGTAAGATATCCGAATCGGTATTGGAATTCAAATTGGAATTATATCCATATTTTTCAGTATTTTAATCGGAATTGGTATCAATATTTTTGTCAGAAAAATATTTTAATTGGAATTTACAATTACAAATACATTGGAAATTCAAATTCGTATTCAAAATTTAAAATTTGGATTTATTACCGATACTGTATTGGTATTCAAAAATTCTTTCATTATGTTGCCAATTCCGGGATTCGGGCAAGTTATTTTGGTAAGATCAAGGTATTGCATCGATGATTTTTTCCAGTGACAGTAATATAACTATTTCGTCCTTAAAAGCATCAATTGTTGCAAAATCAGAGTTGTGGAGTCAGTTTATAATTTTGTGCATTGATTTTGCGCTTATTTTGCAGCTACAAATTTTGCCAGATTGCATTACAAATAAATTTTTTAAAGTATTCGAAAGGTATTTGAATATCCGTATTCGTTTGTCTGAATATTCAGAATAAAATTGTATTGGAATTAGAATTTATGTTTTAGATATCCGAAATTTAAATTTGTGTTCATAACAATTTTAATTATTTTAATTCTAAATTAAATTCTAAATTTTAATTCTAATTAATTATTAATTTAATTTTAATTCTAAATTTTAAACTATTTTAATTCGAATTGTATTTCATATTTTTTCGGATGTCATTCCTTGATACATTTACACTACGGTCATTGCATGTATGTAAAGACGTACATATCATGTTTTACGGGAATTGCTTCAATCCAAATATAGCTGGATCAGGTCAAATGGAGCGCGGAACTGGTCATAAATTGTGTGGGCGGGAAGTGATTGTTGCAATGCTGCCCTGGAGCTTTTACCCATACGTGCTCTGTCCTCTCGTCATGGCTGATGTTTTTCCTAATATGCCCATCCTGACTCGAGCGCTTCTCCCACCAAAACTCCGTCGCCGGAATTATTTGCTCTTGTTGTGTTCTACCATTGATACACTCAAATATTTTCATCTTCTTAGCATCATCTTCTACACGGCATGTTTAATTATTTCGTACTTCTACGTTTTGGAAAACCGATTCCAACAATACATGAATCACACATTGTAAGAAAAGTTTGCCACATTTTTCGAAAATCCCAGATGTGACATTTTGACTGCTATTGATTTGTTTTTGAAATGTCCACAGGAATAATTACCGCACACTTAATGCTCTAATTGCTGACTTCATGGATGTGAAACGCTTGCGCATGTCCGTTCATCTCTTCAATGCCTTGTGCTCCGACACAATTTTCGGTATAAAACTAGTGACGCTTGTAGCGGGAATCAGCGGATTTTTTGGGGCGTTGCAAACGAGAAGTCACAGCTATTTGGTAACAATGATCCTACTTTGGGCCGGTATCAACACCATATGCTCTTACGCTGCGGTATTTAAGAGTGCGTTTGGCATCCCAATGAACTTTCTGACCTGGAAAACTACAATTGCATATCGGAGCAAGCGACTGGTAACAAAAGAGAAATTTGTCCGCGTTAATTTAAAAGCAATTCCTCAGAATATTGCTGTTCAAGTTGGGCCCTTTCGGCATTTTGAACGGAATTCCTTGCCTTCATTACTGGACTTTATTGTTCAACGTGTAGTTGAGCTTCAACTTGGAACTCAGTAGATGATTCATTCTGTCTAAATTTACTACATACAGTGGACTCCCTGTATAGCAAGTTTCTTTATAACATTTCTCTGTAACAACATTTTTTTTCTCGCCCTTTGTACATGTACTAATATAAGGTGCATTTCATGTTCTATATAACAACATTTCCCTGTAACAATATTTTTCACCCTTCCCGTCAGAGTTGTTATATGGAGACTCCACTGAATATTTCTTAATTTCATGCTCAATCTTTCTGTACAAGTCGTCAGCACGCTCAGCATAAGGGCACCGACACCGATTTGGCCCTTCCCGACCAATTTCCTCTTTTTGTGGCATAGACGGGAAATCCGAAAAAATTGATTTAAATTTCAGATTAAAATATTTGCATTTTAATTCCGATACGAATAATATATTTTTCCGATTTCGATACCGATTCAGATACATTCAAAAAGCGAGAAAATATTAATACAAATTCGAATATTGTATGAATATATTTTTGTAACTTATGGAAATTAGCCCTAGTATGTAAATAATTTATGTGCACGTTCCTCTCCAAGTCATTTAACTTGGAAAGTTACGAATTTCTTTAGTTTTAATATTATTGCCATTTGCCATCCATTTTCTCTGCTGTCTACACGAAGGATAGAAACAATTTGATGTTTATAAAAAGAAAAAAAAAGCTTTAAAGACAAATTATCAATTACATTTGGCTGATCCCTACGTATTTAATTACAAAATACAATTGTATTTAATGTGAAAGACAAAATATAAATTACAGAATACATCAGTAGCTAGTAATGTCTTTCAATACGTACTTCAATTACAAAAATACAAAGAACAGCATTTAAAATGTGTTTTAAATACAAAATTCAAACAAATATTTTTAAAATACCTACGCCTGATTTGCGTTGATTTGTATTCCAGAGCACAACCAACAAATTACAAATTCTATTTTACCTTGATACACTTTTAAATTACAAAATACAGCAAAATACTTCCAAAAACTCCGGTGTATGTAAATACAATTTACAATGTATCTGTATTTGAATTAGTACAATTACAAAATGAGGGTGTAAAAATGGAATGAATGAGAAATTTGAACACAGGTGGAAATACATTTGGAAATGCACATAGGGTGATAGAGTGCATGGAGAAAATCAGCTTTAATAGGCAAAATTTCCCAGACCCAACCCCTTCGTCGTCAGTGGGAGGAGCTTAGAAAAATCGGGGAGGTACATTTTCCCTCAACGATTTCTCAGCCGCATATTACCCGATTTTCAAAAAAATTGGTGTGCGAGTTCCTTGAAGAAAGTTAGGGTGGTCGTTTTCAAGCGAAACCCTTAAATCCAAAAAAAAAACCGAAAAATGCTAATTTCGGATTTTTCTAAAATTTAGCCCAAAAAGAATTTTATTATGACTAAAGGATAATTTCAGAGCATTGTTTTGAGTTTCTTACTAAGAAAATCCCGAAATCTTAAAAAATCCGAATTTTGAAGTTTTCACATTTTCTCTCTAAAATCGATTTTTATTGAACGCAGGAAGACTGTAGAGCATTTCACAAAGTCACACTTCGGAATAATATGTGATGGCTAATGTACATACATAATAAAAAAAACAATAAATTGTTTTACCAGCTTGCTCTTTCTTTGCTAATTTTTTATTAATGTTTTGAATGTCGTATTTACCAATAACGAGTTAACAATTATTCTGTGGAAGTCGTTGCATTCAATAATTCCGAAAATCGAACTTATCCAGTGGATCAAGGGGCGTGTAATCCACGAGGAGTTGGGGGATAACGGCCTTCATCTCCGTGATGGTGTCCTCCAGCGCAGATACGACGTCCTCGTCATTGTTCTCCTCCATCAGCTTGTTGTCCATCCGGATGATGATTCGCTCCAAATGGGCCAGACATTCCTGGATGACCTGCGTCGACAGTAGCGGATTCTGGAATAAATACACATATTTATGTATTGTGTTACCAACAGGGTATTGTGGATTACACAGAATTTTGCGGGATTACGGATTACGGATTATTCTGATTTTATTTTTGGGATTACGG